>JAAAKL020018802.1:0-10086 GCA_010016065.2 Carybdea cf. marsupialis auct. non (Linnaeus, 1758)
CAGATGTATATTTTGCAGTTTAAAAGCTGCGCAAATGTAGTTTAAGTTATTTTGCAAAGACTGTTTTTGCTCAATTTTTTTTCTTTTTCTTGATCATCATCAAACAATTTCAGACACTGGATTGGTGAAAATTTAAAAAGTCCTGCAGTCATCATATTCTTTAACTATATTTTTACTAAGATTGGAATACTCTTAAGGAATTCTATCAGATGTATATTTTGCAGTTTAAAAGCTGCGCAAATGTAGTTTAAGTTATTTTGCAAAGACTGTTTTTGCTCAATTTCATTTCTTTTTCTGGACCGTCATCAGCAGTATCTATAGCAAAACTATGCTATTATGTTATTGTACACCTTAGGTTATCCAATTTCCTCAAAGTAAAGATGTGATCTTCTACTTTATTGGTTCGAAATTAGCAAAATCAAAACCTCAAAATGTTCTGGGAAAACGTTGATGGAAGTACCTTTCTTAACCTAAAATTCTTGAATACTCTACAAAAAGTGTGGAAAAATAACTTCTTCAATGTACATCTAAAACTCTTACGAGATAAATTCACATAGGTGGAATCCTTGAGCAAAAAATATATACTTTAACGGCAGATTTGGACTATTAATTTTTAAGGGGGCTGTCGAGAAGATTTCGTTTTTATAAAAATTACATTTTCTTGCGTCTAAAAAGACAAAAAGTACAAATCAGAAAGTTTCTAATCTTTAACGCTCAAATAGAATGCAAAAGGAATCCCTAGGGAATACAGAAATCCTCCGTCCTTGGAGTCGCATTAGGATCCTATATTTTGTAGAGTATATTTATAAGGACCTTATCACTTAATTCTTCCTTTTTTATGGTATGACCACATTTTTTTTTACAACCGACGCGTTGTTTTCAATTTGCTTTCTGATCGTGTTTCCTGTAGCTGTGCACTTACTATTTATACATTGGCAGAGTGCATAAATTCTTAAATATCAAAGAGCTGCTAAAACAAAATTGATATGAAAAGTAAAAGTTTAAAGAAGCTTAGTTTTGTCAGAGAAGAAAATGTTCTAAACAATTACGAAAGAAGATAATTACCCGTCTTCTCCTTCGTCAAACTTGAGAAGAGATCGTCAAAGAGTTGAACAGTAAGGTACAATAATAGGTTTGCTAATTGAAGTAAGCTTGTGTTAACTATTCTTCTTGCAAAACAGTTATAATCTTTTGTCTGTTATTATTGAGGTTCGTTAATACATTGCTTTTTTTAAACAGATTGTTTGTGGTACAAAAGCCAAGAATTGCTTTGAAAAGATAAGACATGTCGTGAGGTTGAAAAGCTTTTTTCAGCATGAAAGGTTATGAAATGTTCTGATGAGTATCAAACGAAAAAAGCTTTTCAACCTTACGACATGTCTTGTCTTTTCAAAGCAATTATAGTTTTTTTCCTATTAAACTAGCACTGACTAGAATGACATCAAAACTTATTCAAAACTAGATATTTTAGAACTTTATGAAGATGCTTGCTTAATGACCTATGTGGTTGTCATTGAAGTCAGAGAGAGAAGAAGAGAATAAAGTATTAGAAACGCTTTACGAACGATACCAACGGAAAGAAAGTTTGAAGACGAGGTACGTAATTCGTAAAGAATTTCACTTCTAATAAGAATGTCAACTAATCTATCTGCCACTTGACTGTGCTATAAACCCTACGAAACTATCTCGTTAAATAAATGATGCATTTAAGTATAGGAAGTACTCAATTAGCGGAAATTGGATATAGAGCTATCAAGGTACTTATGTAACTTTATCCCTCTTGGATACCGTGAAGGGCAACGTCCTCATAAAAAGTTTCCCCAAACTCGGTATGCAACCCTCTTTCCTCAAATTTTTGTCATAACTTGTCGCCAGTAAATATATTTTCTTTTTAAGTGCTTATTATTTCAGTTATACACTTTTTGAGCCGCTTTTTCCTGTTCGTTTAAAAGATTTCACATGCCAAGTAGTAACTCATTTTCGGTTGATGTCTTTTTGCGTCAGCTCTTTTACTCTTAAATTTCGAAATAAACCGGAAATAGATCGGAAATTTTAATTTTAAATTTCACAATGATTTTAAATCTGAAGTAATGCCCAAAAAATTCTCTTCAAGTCTCTATTTTGCGGTTTGTTTTAGAGTTTAAATTGCTGCCAGAGAGGCCTCACAAGTCGTCAAAACATATTAAAATCTGCTCTTTCTTACGTTAGATAAACATCCTACTTTCAATTTTACAGAAATGACAGTTTAAAATAATACATGACAATATGGCACTAGTATGGTGTCATTACAATGAATGAAACTGATATGACTCACTATAATCACCAAAGCTCTTTGTCTTCGTCTTGTTTAAGTTTTTAAATATCACATCCGGTCAAGAAGAATTTACCTTTCTTTTCTTCTAAAAATAAGACATTCACTCTTCTTTACATTAGAGCATTGTCATCCTTTTGTATAATTTTAATAATCTTATATATATTTTTCAAACAGTTTGTCTGTCTGTCTGTATGTTTGTTCCTGTTCCTGTTCAAACCAGACTTGGTATATATGTTCCTTGATACGATGGACAGGTTTTAGGCCACTTGGAGTGGCCGCGTAGGGTGCCAAAAGCTTTAAAATGCCAGTTTCTGGGTGAAGGAGGCGTAATTTGGGGTTGGGTCACTATACCAAAAATGTCTGGTGACCCCGATTTAGAGGGACCGGATCTGGTCTCCGGGTTGATCCGGTTGACAGGGAGAGCGTAAAGCCGGAAAAAACGTTTCTCTGCAAAAATATTGGGAGTTTTCCAAAACATGTTGGTACGAGGTTAAAAACATTTTTTGGTTATTACATAATCATATACACGTTTTAGTAGCTATTGAGCTATTGCATCATCGTAAAAAGGCTTTTCTGGTTGAACATTATCTTTAGGTTGACTCACATGGGTGTTCGCAAAATTTAAAATGTAATTTTAGGGGGTGAAGGAGGCGGAATTAGGGGTTAGGTCATTATACCAAAGATATCGGGCGACACCGATTTAGGGGGACCGGATCTGGTCTCCGGGTCGATCCGGTTGACCCGGAGGGCGTAAAACTGGAAAAAGTCTTCTCTGCAAAAACTTCTGGAGCTTTCCAAAACATGTTGGAACAACTCTAAAAACGTGTTTAGGGCTATTGAACCATCATAAAACATTTTTAGGTAAATATTGCTCGATTTTTAAAAAAAATCCTTTCTCTTCAATATCATTTGTTTCCTGTGCAGTTAACAAAATTTAAGAATTTAAGTTCCTAAATAGAATCAAACAGAAATATAAAACTTTTGAGTCTATGGTACTGAATGCCTTTCTCAAGTAATGGATTCCCAGGCAACACTTGGTATTCTTGCTAGTTACATTTATAAAATCCAATTGACAATGTCAAAAATACTGATTTTATATTTCTCTATACAACTCCGTTCCCAGCCTATTTTGAACTCTTAGGCTGCGGGTTCCCCGCCCTATAAGGCAAATATTAACTATTTATTATTAGTCACAAATCTATTTTCATGGTAATTACACTATAAATCTCCTAAATGAGGCAAATTTTTAAACTGAAGTCTACTCTAAAATGATAGGTATGTAAGTTGCATTCAAACTTCGTTGTGCAAAATAGGAGCAAAAGGCTCTTTTTTCCCTTGTGAATGTTGTACTACCCAAGTTCTCAACATTAAAGATTTTTGTTTCATGGCTGCTGGATTCCGCTATTTTCTATGGTTGGTACGCATATTGCCTCGATTTGAAACTCAATGACGACACACATGCCATCCAAGTACATAAAAAAGACAGACTCTCAAATATAATGGGGTATACCTCTGATTATGAGTGAACAAGAAAGATGATCGAAGTGGGAGTTTACAAACGAGAAGATAGGAGATGCATAAGAAAATAACAACAGGACCAGGACGTCTGTGCTGTAAAGATATAATATTGTATTCACAGCTCTCAAACTGGTTGCTGGTCCTTCCTTGGCATTGAAACATCTGAAATATATTTGCATTCATAGGTAAATGCTTTTAGTTTGAGTTGATTTATACACACTGATACTGTGTACAAAGAAGGAACTTAAACTTTGATAAGATACAGTGATCTATCCAGGTGTACATGTAAGTAATATGTACGCAAAAAAAACTAATCGATTCAGAAAAAATAGTAAAATATTTTGATATAAATATTGTCACAAATTAGTCGTCAGAAAATAGCATAAAAATACATTATGAACATTTTAGAGAATGAATCCACAGTCGTGACTCTAGCTTTTCAATCTCGGCGCTCCCTCCACCTCCTCTTGTAAATTGCTTCTGATCACACTTAGTAAAGGATTACTAGAACCGTCAAGGTTGCTGAAAATGTTAGCATTGTTTTCTTTTTAAAATGTATTTCGTATAAAAAATACGTCCTAATCAATATCTATAATCTCGCCAAGATCTTTAAGCTAGTTTATTTTACTTTTATTACATTAAAAATATGAATAGTGTACACTTTGCCAATTTAAGGAGAGTTTTAGAGTAGAGTATTCTTATTCCACGGACCCCCCCCTGCCTCTGCTTCATAGTTTTCCGATTGTATCTGAGTTACTTTAAATAGAAAATGCTTTCAATTCATAGTCTTTGAAATGTCGTGTTTGGAGCCATCTCATGATTTTAGAGTTTTGGAAAGTTATGTCAATATTTTACTCTTTCTCGCTACCCTCCAATTCCACACCCATTTGCAAGATACTGGGAAGATTTTGCTCCCATTTAACGTCACTAACGTTTTTTCTTTGAGAGCATGCAGTATGAAAACATTTTGCCTTTGCCACGTTTTCATGGCTTAGGTTGAATCGTTTGTTTTTGATGCTCCTTCGACTTGGAGTCAATGACAGATACTGCACAAGCATAGGTCATGTGTAGGAAACGGTAATTTCAATGAACTGATGCTTTCGAGGTGCAAAGATCGTTCTTCTACAGTTTCAGGGAACCTACAGAATCTTTCAAGGTCTGTTGCATACCACTCTAAATAATAATGAGACTAACGCATCACTCGATCTTAGAGTAGAATTTTCAGTTTCTGTGGGATTTAATCCAAAAATTCTCCACACATCGACAAACAACTGCTAATGTAAAATTGAAGTAATACATTTTAAAGACAAAGTTCAAATTTCTTGAAAGGCTTTTTTCAGAGAATAAAAATAAAGTCATCTCTCTTAGTAATCCATCTTACTCTGTCATACAGGAGCAAGGTCGGACTACGGGGCAAGACATCTCTAAGTTTAACTTTGAAATCATCTCTTTTGACTTTAGTTACTACCTTGAACTTTCTAATCATGAAAACCCGTTGATATCCAACTATAACTCAATCTTGATATTAACCAATCCGTTCCACAATAACAATAACTTTTCTTGTTTTAATTATATGTAGTTATGTCTTTGTAACTTTGTTTCTCATCCCGCTTATCACATTCATTGTGTAAATGTCACATCATCAGTATTTCTAACATTCCCACTTGATCAAACTACTCAACTGTACGTTATTAAGTTATCTTCGTAGTCATGCTACTTTCTATAGATTACTACCTTGTATAAATGCAACCTAATGTAAGTGTGAAACATTCCTGATGAGCCGAATTCCTCCATGGTTACATTGAATGCTTGATAAGCATTAGTATATTTCCACGGCCTACATTATTTACCTTCATGCTTCGTGTGAAAGTTTTAGCCAAGATTTTCATATTTATAAAATTTAATAGAATCTCATTCCCTTATGTGACATTATCGATAAATGCCCCTGATGAATTAACAACGCCTCATAACAACGCAGTCAAAACCTTCACTTCCTTAGTTTATTGCCTTACTGAAAGACCACCTATAGCGCTAAAGGTTATTTTTAGTTACTTACTGTCTGAATATTAAAAGAACTGTAGTTCATACTTAGCAAGATCAGTAGGATGCTGTTTGCTTCTAGGAAGATCTATGCTACACAAAATCTAGCTAGAATTAAATTACTCTGAAGCTTTCCAACACTGACAATTAAAACACATTTGTGCCTCTACATCTATTCCAATGTAGATGATCTGGTGTTTTTCATTTCCTGCTATAATTAATTTTCTTTGTCTCTTAAAGGTAAAAGTATTAATATTTAATGTTATCTATTAAATTTAGTTTATTACTTTGAAGGGAAATAAGTGTACTTTGCAAAACTCATGCTGTAATAAGGGATTTTAGAGATAACCAGGGTCAATAATATGCCAGTGCCAAGACCAATGCCAGTTTTTTTTAGGGTGCCGATTGTGCCGCGGCACAGGTTTCGGCACCTAGGATGAAAATTAAGGGGCTCTCATAGCTTCGTTCAGTACACGCAATGACACTGAAGGGCCCCCAAATCACTTTTATGGCACAAGGCCCCGTCTTGCCAAAAACCATCAGCATGCACGATTCACAATGCCATGATATTATAAATGTTTTTCGAGGCTATGATCAAATAATTCAAGGAGTTGAGATGAAACTAAGGCATCAACTTATCAAGACGGAAAAAGGAAATATCCCTTGACCAAAACATTTTGAATAATTTCGTGATCAGAGCTTTTAAAGGTTTTGCTGCAGATTTATTTTGCTAAATGACGGTTTGAACACTGTTGCTAGTATTTTCATTTCACCTATTCGTGCAAAGATAGATTTAAAAGGGATCTGATGAAAGGGCAAAAATTAATCACATGATCCGATAGCTTTAAAAACAAGGGATAAGTATCGTAAGTATATGTCTCAAAAATTTAAATGAATTCCCGTTATTGTTATTCGCTACAGACATTAACTTATAAGGAGAACGATTTTTAAATTCCAACCATTTTCATAATTTCTAAACATTTTTTAACCTTGTATAAATTACTTACCCCCAACCAAACTGTGTGAGTGCCTTGATGAAGAGAATAATTTTCTCGAAAGCTCTCCAGCTTCACCCAGTTGTTGCTTTTTAGTCTTTTATATTATATTTAGATATATATATATATATATATATAGATATTTATATAAGTAAAACTAAGTCAGGTAAAAAGTCATGATTGTTAATAACATATATATACTATAAAACAATGACTTTTGCTATTGGAGAGCTTTCGGAACGTTGTGTTCCTTCGTCTGGCACTGATTACAATTTTTCCTTGGCCTTATATAAAGCAAAAATTACATTACAATCTTAAAATTCCTACACATATGCTCAGCGATACAAACGTGATCTTTCCTAAACAAATCTGACTGCTTAAAGAAATTGTTGACTAAGGTTAGACGTCACAACCTTGAAGAAGTAAACAGGAGAAAACAAACCTCCAAGCTCATGAGCCTCGTCTTGAGAATCCCAACCTATCCCGCCACGTCAGGCTCTAAGTCACGATGATGGGGCACAATCTTGAGAAACGCACCAAAGTGGGGAGGGTGATAGCGCCGAGCTGGTCTCAGCACCCAAAATGGGAGGGACCATCACCACAAGGGTCACCCCGCATGACTAAGATGGTTAGGCACTTCTTCAAGGTTGTGACGTCAAACCTTTGTCAACAGTTTCATTAAGCATATATCAATTGTTACACACATTACAAAGCTAATGCTTCTGGATACATTATTAAACATCAATTTCTTCATATAAATATAACAACTAAAATTTACTAAAATTTATAAGGAAGAACTGCATCTTTTCCTGCCTTACCTTTGCAGATATTCCTAGATCCTTGTAAACTGCAGTTGCACCATACAGGAAGGTGTCACTGTCATCTGTTAAACATCCATCAGCAATCTTGGAAGTAATAAAGTTGAGGATGATATACTTTAAATGCTCTCAATTTTTACTCCTTCTAGATGTCATTCTACTTTGATGAGGTAAATGTTTCTTTTGGATGTTGGAGCAGTAGAATTTAAAGCCTGTAATACCACTTTGAAGGAATATCGTGCATGATGAAGTGATATGTGTGATATTGTATTATCACAGAAGTCATGATTACCCTGCATATTTTGGAGAAAAATTCTAGAACGTTTACTTTTGATTTATAAACAGATGATCAATAATGATGATGTAATGTAATGTAGTGCAAGAAGGAGTACTTCTGGATTGTAGATCATTTGGAATAAAACACAGAGATTAACACCCACATCTGCTGATTGACTAAACTTCATCTTTGTTGGATAGCATTAGGTGTTCTAAGGTCAACTGTTTTGTCCAATACACAAAAATATCACTTTATTTGCATTTCATTAAATGTTCTGAGTTTTTAGGTAGGACAGAAAATGTGTCGTCTATATGCACTAGAACTTGTAAAAAATACCCAACAATGCTGATACTACAAATATCTGCTGTATTTTTAACGAGGAAAGAAGATATTCTGCAGCTTAAAAGTACTATCCATATTATTTTACAGATCTAGGCAGGAGGAGCACTGTGTTTCTAGTTTCTTATCAGGAATCAGCCAAATCCTGTAATTATATATATATATTTATATATATTATATATATATATATTTAATACCAGTATGTATATATATATATTATACTCAGTAAATAAAAAAAATATTATAATTTTTTACCTAATCAACATAATTTATACTTGGCCTTACATTACATTACAGGTATACATATATACATACTTTGTGCAGGTTCAAGAGAGCACACATTGCTTCTGCTTCCCCATAACTTTGTATGAATGGCATTCCCAGTAATTCAAGCATTCTGCAGCACTGTAAAAATAAATGAAATAAAACACAAATAATCATCTCTTGCTTCTAAAATCCCCCTACTTCTCTATAGTTAAAAACAACAGCATCACAGCATCACAATAAATTTTTTTATAGATTTATAATATACAAATAGTATAAGGGCATCATAAGATATTTATATATCCAAATATATGTCCAAACTTTGTTCAGCCTAGGGAAGGCAAGGAATTCTGAAAGCTTGCTACAGCACCTTTTAGCTTATTTGTCTCTTTTTTTTGCTTTGGTTTACTTGGTTTTAGTTTTGGTCTATAAATACATGAACATATTAACACACTTTGATTTTGTTAAATCTAAATATAAATATAAAGATATTCTTTGCCCAGCACCTTGGAAGGGTACAACTAACATTGAATGCATGAGGAAGCTGAGGTCGAAGAAATTTATAGAGATTAAATATCTTTATAGAATCCTTAGTATATTTAAATATATGTAACACTTGGTTATTTAGATACATGGGCCTACATACATGGGCCTACATTGGCCTTAACACTGCACATTTAATCGCATGGCTAGCAGAGGAGATACTCTGTTGCAGTCATTTCCAGCCTCGGCTCCAAAGTGAGGTAGTGATGCGTGTTCTGACCTTACCTTTATTGAAATTCTTTTTGTTTCAATCTGTTTTCTCTTGAGGTTACATATCATTGTAAAATTGTGAACAAGTGTACATAGTCTGCTTTTACCATTAGATTGTAAGAAATTCTATTTGATCTGTAAATATTTTCCCTTTAGGTTTTTATCATTGTACAATTGTAGGACAATATACATAGTTTGCTTTTACTCTAGATTTTAAAAGAATTCTATTGTATTTGTAAATATTATTAATACTTGTATGAATGTGAATATTTCATTGTTTTTAGTTTTTGTATAAGATAGACCCGCCTAACTGATTGTAGATTGACCCGATGAAGAAACGTTAGTTTTGAAAGCTTGTCAGATTAACCAGTTGTTGTTTTTATATTGTTTTTACAATGGATCTGGCTTTGCCTTTTTAAGTTATATATATATTATATATAAGTACTCAGGCAGACACAAAAGCAGTCATGAACTACAAAGTATAGATCTCATAAACATGAAGTGCTTGGGGTGCAGGCCCGGTTCGAACCCAGGATCTCCCACTCCGAAAGAGAAGACTTTACCATTGCACTAAACAGTGCAATAGTAAAGTCGACAATCTGGCTAGTCGATCCCGAATGAAGCTAACATTGAAACAGAAAATAAGGGTGCTAGTTGTGGTGAGAATTCGGGATCGACAACCCGGATTGTCGACTTTACTATTGCACTGTTTAGTGCAATGGTAAAGTCTTCGCTTTCGGAGTGGGAGATCCTGGGTTCGAACCGGGC
>JAAAKL020018803.1:0-10086 GCA_010016065.2 Carybdea cf. marsupialis auct. non (Linnaeus, 1758)
ACGATACTTAAATCAGAAAATGTGTAAGTTAAGCAAAAACCCCTTAATTAGTGAACAAGTTGCAAAAAAATTTTAATAAGAACATGCTTGTTTGTTTGCTTGTACAACGAGAGATCAATAATTCTTAAAAGTTTGTGTTACATGCCTCAAGAATAAGAAAGATGTTTTTGAACAAATGTACTGCTTTGAGTCATGCAAAAGAATAGGGGAGCGATTAGCTTGGGGTCCTAGCATTTAATGCATTATCATCATCATCATCATCGGCATCATCATCATCATCGGTCTGGAGGGCCAAGGTTCATTACTAGTCTCCTCCGCCCCGCCCCCCCTCTCTTTCCATCGTGACTCGTTTGAGTTGATTTAGTATTTTTAGTCTGAGCGTCTGTAAGTAGAATAGTGGGTAAAGTTATAACATGTCTCCCTAGCCTTTGTTGTCTATGTTTTGAGTCCTAGAAAATTAACAGTTGAGATTGGTTCGTTGCTTCGAAGCCGATGGCTAGCGGCAACCATTGTTCTTGCTCTGATTAGTTCCAACATTTTTGTGGAGATTGCCGTATAGATCTTCGTTAGGCATATTGTCCGTTCAGCTTACATTTTAATCATGTCGTAGTAGTCTTGTATAAGTAACATCTATGTTTTCCTCCATGGATTTTGACATTGTCCATATTTCTGTACCTTAGCCGAGAATTCTCTCAACCTTGGACTTAAAACATAGGATTTTGATTGGTCTTTTCATGCTGGACTCTCAGATTCTGTCTAGGATCCTGATTCAAATCCACGCTTTTCTTTCCTAGTTTGCATGTCTTTTGTAGAGCTGCCTATCCAGGAGCCGAGATAGAGAACATCCTCTGAACATTTTAAAGGCTTGCCATTTCCTGTGAGTTGTGGTTCTAGCCGCTGGTTATATGACATGAATTCTGTTTTGGATTCATTAGTGCTCAATCCGATGTTTGCTGTAGCGAAAGCAGGCTCTGAGCATCATCGATAGTATCAGAACTATTTGTTTGGCTATCGGAACTTCAATTATCCAATCCTCATTTATCTGAACTACGATTATCAGCACCTCGACTGCCCAAACTTTGTCCATTCGCAAGTTAATATCCCGATCCTCGATTTTTCTAACCTTTACTATCCAAACTTAGTAATCCAGACGTCGACTATTCGAAACTCTATTATCCAAACTTTAATTACCCTAAATTCGATTATCCTAATCACGGTTTTTATGACCTCGATTATCTTAATCTCGAGTATCCTAATCTTGATAATCCGGGCGTCGTTTAAACGAACCAATATTTTTAGATCACTTCTCAATCAACCGAATGAAGAGGATATTAGTTTGCTTTTTTCCTAAAGACGAGTACATACCGTATCTTTCATCAATCTTACGATCATTTAATAAGAAGAACCAAAAATTAACTACAGTTTTTTGTGAAGCTTCGGATGAACTAATGTTTTCCATACGTATGGACTTTTTGTGGGGTGCAAACTTTGTAGAAAGAACAACAGATGGCATTTAAATTCATGATCATCATAATCTTAGAAGTATCGGAACGACGTACACTTGAAATGAGTTCATGCTATTAGGATACCCGAGGATAGACTGTACGTCAATCAAACAAATCCAATGTTGTTCCTGTAGAGAAGATGCTCAGTTACACACTCGCACTTAATTTCATATTCAAAGGTATTTATTGTAGATACTTTAGACCTGTAGGTGTATTGCAGATATATTAATAATGGTATGTGTATAATTTATCACACTTAATTCACAAATTTCTCTTTGTTTGATACGCAACGCATAATCTTACAGCAAAATGTAGATACCTATTCAAAGTGCAAAGCTACGAAAATTAGTACATTACGTATTTCCATGATGATTTTTTCTCATAGGTTTTAAGGGTGAGTATTGTATTGTGAGCATTTTTGCAACTCATTTGCCATGAATATGCATAAGTGCAGGGTAGATTAGATTTTAAGGGGGTGAATACAGTCATTAGGCGCCTTAGTGCAGAAAACTAATCAATATCGGAAGCCACAGTGATTTGCATGGTAGAACACCTTTGCAGTGTCAAACATTTGTGTATAAATTCATATTTAGTTGCAGGTGGTAGTGAAGAGAAAGCTTTTGCATACAAGTGCTGTATTTCAACTGCGCGTTGTGCGCTTGTTTTAAGACACTATTCAGCAGCATCATATGAATTTTGCATATGATTGATGCCTTGAACGGGCAAAAGTTGGTATACGAAATGGCACTAAAACATTTTGCAATGGTTTCCCTAATTGATGTAAAAATAGGGGATTTATACTTCTCCTTTCTGCTCTCAAACCAGTAAAACTACATTGCTTTTTCGTTCTAACCCAGTGTTGAAAATAGTTCCACAGTCTTCGATCACTTGCCTCAGGAATCATATCAGAGACCAATATTATATTGTATGTATATTATACATGTTAAACTGATATTCAAGAAACTGTTTCACTTTCAGATTCTACTCGTATCGGTTATCGATTGCAGCAAAGGTCCCATGCTAGATGCTTGCATGATTCAAAGCTTAGATTTTGTGTCGTCCCTAAATCTTGCTTATTTTAAAATTGCATTTTTATAGTCTTCTAAATTGAACTATTTAATATAAAACTCTCAAATAAAAGATGCGGTTAAAGAGAGTAAATCGTTCTCCTACAATCTGAATTTAGATATTTGCATCATAACTCTCGAACGAAATATATGATTAAAGAAAATTAATAGTTTTGTTTAAAATGATACAAGTAGATTAGTAGCAAATAATATTTAAATTAAATTAACATTTACAAGAATCTATCCTTTACCATACTTTTGAAACGCACTTCACAAGATTAAGAATTCCTTTCCTTGGTCTTACTACTCCTTCTTTCTCCTAGTCTACCTTCCATTATTAACTTCGAGTCGCCTCCATGCAAAAAGCGATTTAACGCCATGCTAGCGACGGGGGAATGGGGGGGAGGGGTGTAGTGTAGTGTAAATTGTCCCTGAAATAAATCAAATTTTACTTGAATTTTCCTTCTGAGGGTTTGATGAAAGTAATGAGCTGATAGATTTTCCATGCCCGCTTTCTTGGCCAGGTAAAGTGCCAAAAAGTAAAAACCTTTCACATACTTAAGCAGTTCTTAAGGAAACAAGTCATTCGCAATTATGCTATGGGTATAGCAAGGCTAAAACTCCAACCTCTTGCAAACAAAAAGTCTGATTCTGTAAGATTCTGTTTTTAAATATCTCCCGTGTGACTCAAGGTACTACGACAATACATTTCGTGACCGATGGACTAGCGGCACTATGTTGAAATTCACTTTATACCGGCAGTTCTTTTTATCAGTTTTCATCTCAAGAATGTAAATGCAAAGATGTACGGAAAGGGGTAAATTTAATAATACGAAGAGGTAGAAATGGATAGGTCCATTAAAACGCAAAGCTACTTTTCAAAATATTGTATCTAAAATTGAAAGTATGATATCTGAATATTTACAACAGAACATTGTTAAGAGACAGGTTAAAAAATTCCTGAGGTTTTGTACCCCTACTCTTCTGGAACTTCCAGGTAACTGATCAGTGTAGCAATAACTTAAATTGATTAACTAATTTATACCATGGATAGCTATTTCAGGCATACCATGACTAATCAAAAGAATATGTTTTACAGTTCTATGTCCTACCAACGCATATTGTTGTTATAATTGCTAAGGTATGATCTCCATCAAACTCAGAATGGCATAGTTCGTATAATTGAGCTGCGATGGTATGGACTTTGTCCTTTGTTGCCATTATGATACCACTGAAGCACAATTGTGCTAACTCTGAAAGCATAATAATGTATGTTGTTAATGACAGGACGAATTTCTTTTTCCTTCCGGTTACATTCGAAGTCTGATGTGATAAGTCGAATTTTCTAAAATTTTGTTGATATTTTAACTGATACATTTGAAAAGGAGCCAAGACAAACACAATGTAAAGAATCTTGGAGTCTTTGAAGTTAACGCTTCGTAAACAAATAGTGACAAATGAACTTTCTCCTTCTGAAGTAAAAAAAATGTGAACTTGAGTTAGAAGTTGCACCATCCTAGTTGTTCTCATCAATTACCTTTCGACTGCGTACATGACATCCGAATCTCCCTCTAATCGTGGCGAAAAGTACAACACATTTAAAGTGTTTGGTTTCGTTTCGCTGGCTGAAAAGCCCTAACATACCGACGGAAACGTAATGTACGCCTTTTAACTTGCATATTCACTTAACAATGCTCACTTGTTTCCGCTTGTTTTCTTAGTCTTTGGAGTTATCACCAGATTCCCCCTTTCTGAAACGTTGCTAAAAATTTTGGCACAGAATAATACAGTAGTTATTTATGCAAAGAGAGAAGGAAAATGTAGGAAGAAAGTCAGACCATTAGTAAACCAACTTAAAATTTTTTTATTAGAATCAACAATTTTTTACTTTTACTTCGCTCTTCTCTCTTTGCCTTCCATAATGATTGCATACGATCTGTGTTACATCAAAACTTGAAATTTGAAACTCTTACAAGTGGAAAGCCTTACAACGGGCATACTGTAGCATAACAAGCAATCAACCGGGTTATTATAGTGGATTCGTACTCACATAAGAAATCATGTGCAACATTTGACTCAGGTATTAAGTTTCTCCAATCCATACCTCTTTATTCCTTGTACGTATTTCATAAAGTGATCTCTGCAGCTGAATGAGATTTATTGACATTCAAAACCTTAATTATGATCTAATCAGAAACAAGCATGGTTGAGACAAAATATTTACTTTTATCATTATGATCGAGCGGCGAGACAGTTCCAAACTAGCGCCCGACATTCTTGTGAGTTTTTAAACTACATTGATTCTTCAGTGATTTTTGTGATTCTGTATGATTTTTGTAATGTTTTGTGATTTTTCCGAAATCCTACGTGTTTTTTCCGAGTGACTCGCCTTTCTGTTATGATAATACATCAATTTATGTTCGTCTGTTACATGATGTCACCTTTGGCATGCCTGTCTCGTCTGAAAGAGCCGCAAATTGACAAGAGGACAGACTAAGAGGCGGGAGTCAAATGTGGGTGAAATCATTCATGGTGACATAAAAATTGAAAGGCAAATTAGGATCACTGCACACATCTTACCTGACATTTATTACTACCTTACCTCTACTTATCATTGAAATCTTGCTATGTGACGTTACACCCCCGACCCACGGTAACTACGCTACTGCTTTCATGTCTGAGGTTGTAAGCAGGACACTTCATTCTATTTTGATTATCAGGTTTAATAGATACCAGAGAAATAGAAAAGCATGCCACAAACAGGAGCTCTTTTCTGTTTCTCTGGTACCTATTAAAACTGGTTATTTCCTCTCTTCTCATAAACATTTTTTATTATCACTTTTAAATCACTTCTTCGCAAATCGCCTCTGGCTAGAATTTCTTCATTAGTCACTCCTTCATTCCAGCTTGTCTTCATAAAGTCCATTCCTCGGAAGATATTCTGCTTTCTGGTTTTCTATCTTCTTTATAGAATTGTGATACATTTTGCAAGAGCATACAAATGAGAACTGTTGATGAAGTGTCAGGTACATGCAAGGTCTACTTAACTACTAAATTTATAACCCATTGCGGCTCATCAATGATACTGTATGCCTATTTATTACCCATTTTTTCTTTGCTTGTTGCTATAGAATACTTCAAGGATATTTATTAACAATTTATTAAGCCTCAGGCTTATAAACCGACACTGTAACTCGGGAAGACAATATGCGTTTGCAAAATAACTTTTTGAAGTTGGCGATGGGATGAAAATTTATTCATACGAATTTATACAAAGTCATTTTTTTCTCAGGTGACCCAAGAGAGCCCTCTGCAAAGCTGAAGTTAACTCATCAACTGTCACATCATGTTTATAGAGACACAGATTGGTGTTCCTAAACTGCAAATCCTAGAGTGTCCTAACAGAAAGCGGTGGTGATGTGCCCATTCGTAAACCTTTCACAATCCCTTGCCACGTTGGTATTAAATTGCTTACTATGTTACATGCCACTAAAAACGCTCACTACATCACAACCGACTCTCTATGATTCAAAGTCCCCAGAGCCATACAAAATCGTCTGAATCTTAAAATATGCAAATATGGGAAAGCTGACTAAGTCTTGTAAAAAAATTCATATTAAAGGAAGCAAACTATACATCTCTTGAATCAAACCTGTCAAACTTTTGGAATTGATTTTAATGAAAAAGTTCTTTAGATTGCTTGTTACATTTTAAAGTTTAAGGTTAAAGAGCAGAGTGACAAAAAATTGCTATTTTGCAAAACTACGATAAATAAGCTATAATAAAACAGGCTAAAAACATGCTGATTGTTAGTTTCTAGACATTTCCTGCTAACTGGCAAGTGCCATAAATATCGAGAGTAGCCCAAAGTGCGCATTTCTGGTTTATCCAGAGATTAACAATTCTGTTGTGTCGTTTGGAATCAAACGTTTGGAATGTGATTTTAATTAAGTTCTTAAGATGGCTTGTTACATTTTAAAGTTTAAGGTTAAAGAGCAGAGTGACAAAAAATTGCTTTTTTGCAAAACTACGATAAATAAGCTATAATAAAACAGGCTAAAAACATGCAGATTGTTAGTTCCTAGACATTCCTGGCTAACTTGCAAATGTCATAAATATCGAGAGTAGCCAAAAGTACGCATTTCTGGTGTATCCAGAGACTAACAATTCTGTTGTGTCGGACGTATAAGATCTCTCAATCCTATCACATCACTTTTGCTGCCTCTGAAAAACGAAGGGAGCAAATGAAAAGCAAAATAACCACTCTGATGGCTAGAATTGCATAAGGTTTGATATGAAAAAGACCTAAACGCGTCCTTATCCTTTTTCCCTAAGGCGCCTCAAGTGTTGCCAGAACAATGGTTTCTCCTGATGATAGTAGTTTCGTATTTTCATCGGGGTGGTTTTCCTCTTAGTCAGCTCTCCATAAGGAGAGCGCTCAAGCCCCCACACGACGGCAACGTGGGATACCCGGTTGCGGGGGTCTCCTGATGATGTTCTGCCTTGCTGAAAATGCATGCCGTAGTTTTATCCAGAAAAGGAGTGGATGGCCTTGCAAGGCACAAACACGAATCCAATGTTTACATCAATCTCTTATCTCTTATCTAGTCATTGAAAATTATTATTTATGAGGTGTATAATATCAAAGGACACATCAAAACCCGTAGCTGGGGCAGGGGAGGCTAACTTTTGGAACTGAAATCATAAGCGGCGGCTAGACCTAAAGAAAAAATAAATATTTAAAGAAAAAAATTGTATTGCTTTCCCGCGGGGGTGCTATATGAAATTAGGAAATCTTCCAGGAGGGGCTAAGCCCTAAAACACACCCTGTCAATTAGATATGGAACATGCCTTGTTTGATATATTGATAGCACCACTGCCATTTTATTCCATATGATCCTGCCCTTCCCTTCCAAGACGCTTCATTTTTAACTCCTCCTCTGAGGCATCACTTTGTTTATTAGTATAAGTCTAATTTCTGACGCCCCCTCGCAACAACATCATCATCACCTACATTCATCGAGAAATTGTAATCACAAAGGATTAAGTAAGTGGTGAATTGAAATTGGTTTGAAAGTTAAATCACATAATAATTTTCACAGAATATATGTGGCCTACGATTTTAGTCACCGTTAATAGTAAATCTTCGTAGTAGGATTTTTGTATGCCTACAATGAACGTTTACCAATTAAGAATTTCATAATGAAATAGTCAGGTTTTTGGAGTAATGTCCATGATTTGCTGTCTCCAACATTTAGACCGAAGCAGCGCTGTTTTACCACGTTCAGAAATCGCTATGATTCTGGCCAAACTGTGCACTTAGAGATTAAATATCACGAAAACTACTAATCAGATTGAAGTAAACTGTTTTGAAATCAGCGTGGAAAGTTTTATTAAACAAAACAATGTGACTTTTCTTCTCCCTTTACAGTAGTGATACAGTGTCTCATATTAAATGTAACTATATCAGATTTGAATTGAGATTGCAAAATATAATCGCACTAGATTTCAAAAAGGGCAAAAACAAGAAAATAATATAAAGCACTGAAGCTGTTTATCTCGGGTAAACATTCTAACAATAAAATCAGTGCTTTTCTTGTCTGACTTGCTACCGCTTTATCATTAATCACCCTAAACGTTTGTGGAATCAAAGCATTAAATACGCAAATTTTTAATAGGACGCATTACAGTGTTTGTAAAGTGGTGGAAATCACAAAATAAGCAGTCAATATACTAACGGTCAGTTATATTACACAATATATACCCTTGCGATATAAAATTAGACGTAGCATTGAAGTTTGCATTCAGCAAGCAGTGGTACAAGGGCTCATTACCAACAGCCAACTCTCAACAATTTAAAGTTGAATAATTTGATGTTAATGAATCGCTTCTTTAAAACCAGTTTAAAATTATACATCATATGATATAGAAATATGCTTATCTACCTTACAAAGTTATTCTAAGGTTCTATCTGTATCCATTTCTACACCCATTTCTATTTACTAAAGTCCAAAGTTTGTACATAAAATCTTCGTCGAATTCCCTAACATGCCTCTTATGTTATGAGGTAACTCAGACTACGTTTTGGGCAAAGTTACACAGAAGTTGATAAAGCAAAATAAAAAATTAGTCACCTACAAAACGAAAACCCACAGTGGTAACTTTATTTACAAACTGATCACACTGTATATTCCAAGGAACTCTGGGATGTCAAGTTTTGTATTAAGAGTAAATCCAGATCAAGAATACGTCGAATGTGCCACCTAGGAGCAATCGCTCTTTATGACTTTGGTTCATTCGTTATACTTGCCTTTGGCACTTTGATATCTGGCCACAGACTCTCAATGTCCGTTTCCTTGATAATTCCTGCCTCGACTTCCAGAGCTCTAATGTACGCAACTGAGTCTAATAAGATCTTTTGATGCGTTACTTTGTGGTCACTATCATATGGTAACAATTCCATGAGGGCACTGAAAGCTTCTCCAATAGCCTTGATCCGCTTCTTCTCGCGAACAGTTGCTTTCTTTCTCATGGCCATGGTATATTTCCTCCTGTGGTTTCGCAACTCAGTAGTATCAGTGTTACAATTCTTTGTCCCTCGATGGCGTTCCACCTTCTCCATTATGTTAGATTTTTCTCTTGTTCATAGTTGAACCTCGGAAGTAGGAATGCGGTGTTGAATTTCTGAAAAGATCGACTCCAGTTGAAGGAGACAAAATATCATAAAGTATTGTCCATGTCTCTTAGTATTTCATAACAAAAGTCAGTATGAATACTGAGCCTCCTTGTTACTCTGGTTATGATTTAATCTTTGTAAGGCGTTTGCCAGTGCACTTGTTTAAAGTAAACGGGTTAATAGGTGCCAGATTTAAAAAATTACTAGGTCAGCTATAGGGGAAAGTTCCTATAGTTGTTGTCTTGTATAAAAAGCGAAAAGAGAAACTTATTCAAAATTACTGTTAAGAGCCGTACCTCCTGTTAGCAAATATTAATGTGACCCTTGTCATACTTCTAGTTGAAACCGATTATATATCTTTCTCTGTATATAGTTGCAAAACTGACGTGACATATTTGTCCAAAGCAAAAGCAATTGTCTATTTACAATGCGCTTTTTAATTAATCTTCTTAAGCTAGCTGAGTAAGACAAACATCTGTTCACTTAATGGTCACCCGGGGGCTCTCTTAAATGTAACGATCTAAGTTTGTTCTTCGCCAAGACAAACCGCATCCGGACTCCATGGAAACCAGCAGTGAGCATTTCCACGATTTTTGATCGAATTAATTTGGACTGATATTTACAACTTTAAGTATAGCGAATGTTTTTAGGGGCTTTACGAAAAGATGCAGAAAATATTAAATCTTTGCGCCTCCAAATATAGTATATATATATTTAGACAGTATATATGTATATAGAGATTAATGCCATGTAACCTGTGCTATGTATACATATATATAGATAGATCTCATAAACATGAAGTGCTTAGGGCGCTGGCCCGGTTCGAACCCAGGATCTC
>JAAAKL020018804.1:0-10086 GCA_010016065.2 Carybdea cf. marsupialis auct. non (Linnaeus, 1758)
TATACATATGTGTACATGTATAAAAAATCTTTGTTTAGTATGTAAGTACTCAGGCAGACACACAAGCTGTAATGAACTACATAGTATACAACTCATTTAACAGGAAGTGCTTGAGGCACTGGCGTGGATGGAACCCAGGATCGCCGACACCAAATAGTTCTATACTATATAGTTCATGACTGCTTGTGTGTCTGCCTGAGTACTTATACCTATATATATATATATAAAAAATATATAAAATATAATTAACATACATAATATCTTTGATGTTTTGATATTATCTTTTTTGATATAGATGTATTCCATATGCATTCATGTTTATTGAATTATTATATATTCAATGATTGCTAGTGTGTCTGAGTACTTTGATTTGGAAGTGGCAGTGATGATACTGATAGTAAAACAAAAATAATTTGTTTGCCGGTAGTGATGAGAAGTCAAGAACAACTTTCCTGATTTTTGACTTAATTATTTCACTACTTAGTGCAGTGGTCGAGTAGGCTGTGTTCAATGTGCCCACTGGCACCATATGCATTCATGTTAATTGAGTTGTTACATATATGTAAGTTATATATGTACATAACTAAAAAGATACATAAAAGCCGTAAATGTAACATATTACATATTCACAAGTAAATGATTGGCCTGTTCTTGGCAAGTTTTCTGGATACAACTTTCTTCATTTGACACCTATATGTGTATGTATGTGTTTGTGTAGAACATATATGTGGTTTGTATATCTATGGTATGCATTCAGTTGCACTCATTGTTATGTTATTTTAATGCTTTAGCATAAGTGCTGTGAAATCTGATTACACACTTCTTTGGTATTTTATATATTCTTACTTGTTTATGGCTTTTAACTTACCTACCTTTGTTGCTGCAGCTTGCCTTTGTTGTTTTTATTCTTGTAGTTCTTGTCCAACAATTCATCAGTTACTGCATATGATCCATATCATGGTTTAGCATCTAATTCAATGGTGGCATATTCAATGAGATCATTTGTGGTACAAAATGTAAATATTGCAAGCACTTGTGATGTCTTAGATTCAGGAGCTTTTGGTCCATATGACTTCTCATCTGAACCTATTGTCATAATTTGAGACCATGAAACAAGACAAGGGATAGAAAATTTACCGTATTAGAAATAGTCATGTAGTGATGGGCTACAGGATACAATCTTAGTCAAAAGCACTATTTAAATAAAATCATGTCTCAGACAAAAATTTTTTTGGGTTGTAAAGTTCATACTTAGATGGTTTGATCTAAAGAGCCTCTAATATCTTAAGGTGGCAGTCTGAGTGCAACCAGTGAATTTTTGAAATGCTGTCTTCAAAGATGACCATGAAGATTTTGCAAAAAGTGTCAACCTATAGCAGAATGTATCTTTTGTGGCATTTTCTTCCTTTCTGTGCACCAGATTGCAGCTGGAGAGTGGTGAGGAAACCTGTATTTCAGATATTGCTAGTGACAAACTGTAGGAGTGAATCCTTGTCTTCAGATTTTGCACTGTAAGATATATAGCTGAAGCCATAGGTATATAAACCACCTTCTATGTAGGTGATCACTGGGTCATAGATGTTAATATATAGTGATAAAAAGCTATTAACCCTATAGGATCCACTTAGTTGTTGTCATTAAACTAAAATAGAAGCCCCTAATTTGTAAGTATGTGTTAACACCCCAGATATAACTTTTTCAAAGAGAATTATGGACCAACTGCAGAAGTTTCTGCATTTGTTTTTCTTCTCAGTATGAATATATTTATACAACTGTGATGAAGATGAGGTGGATATTGTTGGTTTTATATATTTAGTAATGTATTCAATTATGAATGGAAACTTGAAACATAGTTCTTCATAGTACATGTTACCTTCAGTAAAGTTCAAAGGAATGTTGTATGTATTTGGATTTTAAATGATTGGGCCCACTGTTCTGAGTGAGAGACTGCAAGGGTCAGATTTTGTAAGTTAATGATGGTGTGCGTCCAACATAACTGATATTGAAGTCACAAAGCAATTCATTTCTTTTCCTACAGTTACAGTTCAGTGAGAATTGTTTGCTACACAAGTGTTAAATCCACTCTCCAATTAGTTAGAAGTTACTAATTTTTCATGGCCTCTGTTCCACTGCATGGATTTAGGCCATTTGAATGAGCTCCTCATTTTCTCTGGGTCGTGGACATCTTCATTCATTAGCCCAGTCCCTTTCATATCTTCCTCAACAGCCCTGCCCCAGCTCTTATTTGGTCTTACTGATGGTTGTCTTCAAGGTGCTTCCAGTAAGTGAGTAAATAAACCATTTTGCAAATATGAACCTTGTAAAATTAAAATAAGTCTTTCCATAAAATCTCTGATATTGCTAAATATTGTGACGTTTGTCAACGGAGTTGATGCCATTGATAGTAGATATTTGTCATTTGTTGAGTGGTAGCCTTTTTGGAGCTACATTTCAAAAAGTCCTTCTCCCATTTTCAGCCTGTTGAATTTTGAATTGTTTTGCTGGTTTTTGTTGTTCAGGCTCACCAGTATATGTTTCTGGACAGTCTTTGCATTTTAGTTTATAGACTATGTTGTTGGTATCTTCTGTTGATGGAGAGCTCTTGGGTTTTGATAATGTCTTGCGTGAGGTGGAGGCTGTGCAGAAGGAACGTTGGATGTTGTGTTGCATGAGAATTTTGTCAATGGCTTCACTTGTGTCCTTGATGTAAGGGAGGTGTATGTGTTTGAGGGGGCCTGTATCTTGCTTAGGCTGCTTTAATGTCATTAGTGCTGTATCAATTGGATGGAACAACAGATGTTGTTCCTCTGTAAGGAGGACAGCAGGATCAGTTATTATCTTTCTTGCTCTTGCAAATAGGGTGGTGATGATGCTGTTGTGGGCTGAGGTTGGGTGGTGTGTTGTTTAGGTATTGGTCAGTGTGGGTTCGTTTTCTATAGATATTGCCAGGGATGCTGCCACTTGTTTCCCTGGTAAGAAGGTGGTCTAGGAAGGGTAGTTTGTGATCATCTTCTTTTTTTAGAGTAAATTGGATGTTTGGGTCAAGCCTGTTGATGTGTTCAAGAAAGCTTTGCAGATTTGACTTCTTAATGACAGCAAGGATATTGTTAACATATCTTTCCCAGATAGATGGTTTTATGTCTGCGGTGGACAGGGCTGTACTTTCAAATGCCTGCGTGAAGATTTCTGTGATGACAGAGGATGTAGGAGCTCCCACTGGGACACAATTTGTAGTTACCCATTGTAGAAATAATGGACAATGTTGATGGGATTAGGATTTCATGTTGTCTGCTGAAATGATACAGTATTTGTGGGAGTTTGGCATGGACCTTAGAACTTAGTACATTCAGTGTACTGATGGACACACTTTAAAAAATAACACATTCCATGATATGATGAGCACAAAATCTTAGGTAAAGGCAGTAGTTACATTTCTTAAGTGGCCATTTATTAATTTTTGCCAGGAATTGAATTTGGTGTCAAGGGTAACTGGTTAAGATAAGTTTGTTTTTATTTTCTAATTCACAAAAATGGATGATAGCAAGGAAGATGCCGAGGCAGACCTGTCTATGTCATCACCTGAAAATGTTATGTTGTAGTGGGATAAGAATATGCTCTCCATGAGGAAGACATGTATTAAGCTTTTCAAAATGCAGAGTAGAACAAAGTTATTTTGGGCTATGACGTTCGGCAGATGCCCCTTTTCAGGACAATAGCAACGTTGGGTATAGTATAGGTATGGCTTTACTGAAGAATTTCTAGGGTTACGCTTAGACAGGGCACCTTGCTATCAAAGTATTGGCCCCTCCCCCAATTTGAAGCGCGTTGATTTTGATCTTCTTTTTTTGGATTTTTTTTAGTTTCAGTTATCTTCCCCATTGCACCTCCAGTCGTTTTTAATCTGTATGACTTTTTTTGATGACCTAATCCTAAGCCTAACCCAAGTTCGACGGTTAAAAGTAAATCAAGACAACAAGCTGAATTAGATGATTTGCTTTGGTAGGCGAGTTACATTTTGTAGTCTAATGGTCGATGATCGCAGGATCAGTTTGACTTTCGGTCGGTCGGACAAAAGAATGTAGCCTGAAAATTTCCTGTAAAACTCTTGTAAACCTTAGAAATGCTTGTTTTAGCCTTTCCCCTCTTTTTAAGATCTAAACGTTTTATTTGACCCCTCTAGTATTGATAGAGCTAGATGGTTTATTATCAGACAATGCTTTTTCTCACGTTACAATCTGTTCTTATCAGCTTTTGCAGATTACTCCGCTTCTAACAGCTTGTGGGTCACCGGCACCCTTCCATCCCTATCACCCTTCCATCCCTATCACCCTTCCATCCCCATCACCCTTCCATCCCCATCACCCTTCCATCCCCATCACCCTTCCATCCCCATCACCCTTCCATCCCTATCACCCTTCCATCCCCATCACCCTTCCATCCCCATCACCCTTCCATCCCTATCACCCTTCCATCCCTATCACCCTTCCATCCCCATCACCAATTGATTATTGACATATGCCGTTCTCCCAACCCCTTTCCTGCATGTTTGAAACTGAAAAGTGGTTTCGTAGTAAATATTCGAGTGACGCAGAAAATAGACAAACTTTGTGTAATCCGTTCTCTTGGCCATTCGTTTCTAAATTACGATCTCTGACGTTAAAATATTATTTTCGAAAAATAGTGCTTCTTAAAACAGGAGTACCGTATCATTGTATTGTGAACACCAAATTGTCAGAGACTTCATATGGAGCACGTGGGCTCAAAATCAAATAGTATCGCCAGTGGATACGGGGAATGTTCATGGCTAGGCTCGCCATTTGGAGCCCATGTGGAATTTGTGGATGCGAACTGTTTGATCGCGCTGTCTTGAGAACTGTTTGAAGTTGACTATTTTCCGCATTCTTGACCTGCCATTGTAATCAACAGATCATAAGTCAGCGCATAATCCTCATGCGCCCGGGAAATGCTTACCTATGCACGACAATCACAATGACAACAAACGAGCTCCAATTTGAATTGCGAGTTCAGTGAAATCGTCGGGCTTCTTCACGAATTCCAACACTTCCCGTTTGTGTTATTTTAACAGAGGGGTTTTTCAAAGCAATAAAAGCTGTTTGTAGGATACGTTTGTTTTCATTCCGTGGTGGTTTGGTGGAAGTATGAGTAATGCTTTTGGTTTGTCACCAGTAACCTGATCTGTAGGACAGGATGAAGAGTCAGATCTTTAATCGAGAATTGTTATAACACCAATTACCCATCTAGTTTTCTTAATAATTGACATGTGTTTTAGTAGTATTAACAGTAGGCCTATTATACAAGAAACAGTTCAGCATAGGTTTTTCTATTTGGTCAACATGGATCATAGACACGTTGTACCCAAGATTCATTTGGTTTTCTATGGTATCCGAGATTTTCCTTCTGTTTTATTTTTCAACGGTCATTGAATACTTTGTAGTATCCAATGTAATATAGCCCCTTTTCCGAGTTCCTCGTGCTCAGATGGCCTTCAGTTAAATCCCATTATCTCATCCCTTACCAATTATCAGTGTGGGCTCCTCAGTTTGCTGGTTGCCTGTCACAATCGTCTGTTACAGGCAAAAGATTAAATGAAGGATTGCAGGCAAAGACGGATCGTGAGTTTGGTCGTTAGGTAGATTCCCTTAAGGACATAGGCTTTATTCTCGGAGATGAGAAGTCTGTCCACGCATATATACGAGTGTATTAATAGTTGTAAGCTGTCTTTCATTTAGCATGCAGATTGATTTTATTGTCAGCCTATTTAGGGCGCGGATTGCAAAGCAGATGGTCGTACTTTTTACGCATGAATAAACGGGAAGCACAGACCAAGTCGGCAGGGCTTTCGAGGGCATTATCAAGTATTAACATATCAGATGAAGTCCAGTGCTTAGTGTTTGCGGTCTCGACCTTAAAATTCCTCTGAGAAGTTCAAGCCGGTATTTCCAGTTTCTTTGGTCAAAGTGCAGTTTACTCCAGTTCCTGGTTTAATCCTGTTCTAAAAAGTGGAGTCAATACTCTAGACGGGATAGGGTAAAGGTTCCTAAAAAGGGTTATATCACACTAAGATTCTATCAATATGGTTTTTTTATCTTTTCTATTCTTCTTCTTATCTTTTGCAATGTACTCAAGAGGTCTTCATCAAGTTCAAGTGATTACGTTAGCTTGCTATTAGTGCAGTGACTTCAGGTATAACCATACTTCCGACGCTCTGCGGCACGTCAAAATGTTAAGAATGAAAGAACGAATGAATAAATATGAAATCAGCTTAAATATACCTTCATAGATGGTATTGGCTTGTGAAACCCTATGTAGCGTTTCAATCGCCTGTGGGATTTTAATTTTTATTTCATTTGTTTTACTGGCTTTTCTACGAGATGGTTTGGTTTTTATAACCGGTGCCGAATTTAGGGAGGACACTGGGTCTATGACCCCACCACATTTCGAATTGATTACTTCCTTGGTAGATACTTAAATTGATTTTGGGGGTTCAGGAACGGAAGTGGTCCAAAACTTAGACGATCGCTCCGTCGCTGATGGTTTTTGTTTCATTTTTTAATACTCATCTTATCGACATAAAGTTTTACGTTCTCGATGTCTTCATTCCTTGTTTTTGGTCACTGGGATCAACTTGCCACTCAACGTCAAAAATGACTAAAATGGACTAACGTGTTTAGACACGGCTTTACATGCAATCGGATCCCTAGACTGGTATCTGGATAAGGTTTGAGAAAGGTCAACTTTATAAGGCGCAGCCTTCTCTTGTACCCTTGCCTATTTATTTGTGTATGAAAGCATGTGTTGAAAACGTTATACTGATAGAAAAGATACAGTTAAAGGGAAAAAGTTATATGAACGATGCCGTGCCAAGGATAAAGTTGCGGAGGGTAATACTCATAGTTACAGGCCCAGTAACTAGAGAGTAAGATCCACTATGTTTTAAGCGAAAAGACGCAAGGGTCCTACGTCAGTGTAAACTGTAAACCAGTTTTTTTTCACAGCTAGGTATAATGCTATTTAGCTGTTTTGGAATTAAGAGAAAATTTGTTATGGACCGGGAAATAACCGACTCCGTTTGCTTTTGACGGTCCCGACACGTGTCGAGTTACGTCTATAATTTTTAATGACGAGAGCACCAGTGTTTTAGGCAGATAGAGATGACTTGCACGGTAAGCAGCCGTTCGTTGTGTGCCCCATGAAGGTTGGGTTTTGCAGCATGACACTTTACTCAGTGATATAGCTTTTCTTAGCACACGTCTACTCCTTATAGAAATTCACTGTACATTGAACCATATGTTACAGAGGTTTATTTTGCTAAACGCCAGTGGAGGATAATAAAGAGCTGTAGGTTGATGAACTCAGTTGATGAAATGAGAAAGACCTGTTTACTCCTGCAGTCCTCTTTAGAACACTTCAATGCGTTTCAGTTGAGTTCATTAGTGCTTTCTTTGAGCTTGGTAGGCTGCTGAAGCTATGTATTGTTTGTGCACAGAGGTCATAAGTACGCTCAGGGATGGATGTTCTTTTCATCTAGCGAACCCCCGTCGTTTCGTATTTGGTCTGAATGTTGCTAACACGTTCGGCTAGAGGTAAGGTTAACGCGCTTAGCTAGTGCTTGAGACGTGTAGAATGGGAGTGAAGGGCGGATTATTGGGTATTTGACATTGATGTCCGGCGATACTATTTATCGAAATGGAAGCGAGTTATGCGATTGTCAGGACACATGGGTTTTTCATCATATTCCGCTATCTGCGGTAAAACCAGACTTCGCTCCAACCTCAGAAAGCAATCCCCACCGACCCCGTCCTTTGTTGCCGCGTTCAGCTGGTTTACGTCTAGCTGAGGCCAAGTATAAATGTTGTCGCACCAGCGTTTGTATGACCTTCCTTGTTTCCTCCTTCCTTCCACCATACCCTCCAGACATATTTTAGATAGTACGGCTTTAGATCGTTTAATATCTCGAAATGGGTTTTTACTGGTTAGAAATTTGGTTGAGCGCCAACATGGTCTGAATGTCACTCGGGCACTAACATGGGCTTGATACTCTGCCATATAAGTGTGGAAATATGTGTGAACTGTCTCTCACGTGAAGATTTATTTTATGGGTAGCTTATTTAATGCATTGGTTTCCGATCTATTCCTTAATATTCCGTAATATCCCAGGATCGCATTAGTTGTACATGGACTGCTATATACTTAAGGAAATGCGTCTACGACGATTGTTTATCTTTGTTTATTGTGTGTGGCAACCGGAAAATATCAGGCGTGTGAAGTGCGGCTGTGTTCCTCCGCAGGTAAAAGATGACAACCGATTTTCAATTTTTGAAAGGAAAACGTATCATAGCACACTCATTTTCTAAAGGCAGTCGCGAACTTTGATGTTTAGATAAATGTGTTTTCTTCGACTGTAACAGTTAGGGATTGTTTATTGTGGGAAATGATAAACAGGAACTTTTACTTAAAACGACTTATCCAACCCAGGTGATTACGAGTTTCATCTTGTGCTTCACATTCGGTCAACATGACCTTGAGCGCCTTTCAAATTGTTGAGCATTGATAAAGAAAGATGGAAATGCGGAGATTTACGAGTATTAGGTTGGCAGTGGAATGTAAGCCTCACATGTCATGAATGTCGTTTTCATCTTTCACTGTGGCTGAAAACGCAATTTTGAAACTGAGGGTGGTCGTGCTCAGGTTTCGGTTCCGTGTTGGGTGTGGGATCCCCATGGTTATCTGCACAGTTTGAGGAGACGTTTGGCTACCTATGTCACGTCACTAAAGGGTATAGAAGGAGGCCGTTAATGAAAAGGGTATCCGCTAGTGTCTAGCATTTGGACAGTAGAATGCCGTTGCTCGCGGCAAGGCTGAAATTCAAAATCTGTCGACAGTTCGACAGCTTTTCGACAAGAGGAGTATGATTGGCAGATTACTTGTGTTTGAACTCGATTGTTGGATACGTATATTTTTATTATTCTTTTTGGTGAATGTCGAAGAGGTAGTTCAATTAACAGGTACGTGATACTTTTTTTGCGGATTTCGTGGTGGGCGATCTTATATCCAGTTCAGATCGATGTACGCCCAAGAAGAACACGTGTGTATGTGTATGTGTGTGCATTTTGGTATTTGTGATATTTGTGATATGTGTTACGAACAAGTGGTAATCTGCCCCAGTCTCATGCAAGGAAAAGGGAGGGGGCTCGATACCAGGATAAGGATTTACGTGAACATATAAGAAGAAGGGATACAGGAAGCCGGAGTGTGACATTTTCATGTGGATTCCTTCGCGGGCTATGTCATTCTTTGTCCTATTCAGATCAATGGCCATCCAACAAGAACCGATGAGAGTGCCACCGCACCACGCCTCTCACTCGTAGTGTCAGTGGAAAATGCAAAGGGAGGGAAGGTTATTTGTGATACTAGGATATGGATCAATTCAGGAACACGGACAGTCTCAACTTGTTGGGAATTTAGCCCTTAAAGTTAAAGTTAAAGTTACATTCGCCCAACTTTTAACCAAACTGACACTTTTTGAGACATAGTCTTTACAGATTAGATATATATTTTATTGTCGAAATTCTACAATCCGATGACAATTATAGCTAGACACTTTCATGTCTGTTCTAACCATCCTTCCCTCTACAGTGATCAATTAATGCAACGAATAAGTACCAAGACAAATGTTTTCTAGTGATTTTGTTTATCATGAAACTGTTTCCACCTCTGTGCAATTATTTTTTCGAGATTAAAATCGAGCCCATTTGGACGTCTTGTAAAGTGGTTTTACTTGTTCAATTGTTTAAATCTATCAATCCTAGTCTTACAGAGCGCGTTAGATCACTCCCTTGACGAAGTCCAGCACACGCATGCTCAGTCAAGCTTCTTATGACAAATCTACCCATCAACATCTTAGACCCCGTTTACACGGGAACGGATCCGTTCCCAAATTGGTAAAGATACGGCTTGCGTTTACACGGGTACTCTTGGTTTCGTTCCCGTTTGGGAACGGAACCGTATCCATTTGGATACGCTGATCTGGCGAGACCGAGTGGATCCGTTCTTGTTGGAAGCTCG
>JAAAKL020018805.1:0-10085 GCA_010016065.2 Carybdea cf. marsupialis auct. non (Linnaeus, 1758)
ATGATTTCAATAGTCGCCATCTTGGATGATATGTTGTCGTGGCAGCTCATACAAAACGTGTTGTTACGTCAGTTGTGCGGCATTGCTGGAAGCAGTACTCATTCATTCTAATAGCAATGCCTGCCTTGTGTGCTGAATTTGGTTGCGGAAGTAACTCGAAACGAGACAAAGGGAAAGGCTTTTTCAGGATTCCGAAACAGAAATTGTGCTTTTTTTCACTATTTTCCAACGCAGCTATTATTGCTAGATACTCCAGCAGCAACTTGTCATCCAATATGGCGCCTCAAGAAGCGCTCCGGCAGTTAGGTCACGTGGTTGCACGCAACCTATAGGAACGGTGGGCGCAGTGACTACTGGAATGCAGGTCTATAGTTACAGAAGATGTAAACATGCCTGTTATCGACACAGGGTTGTATTCATAAGCGTACAAAAATTTCAGCTGGCAAAGGAGTGGAAACAATGTTTGAATATTTTTATATATATATTTTTTAAGTAATGTTTTAATTTAAAATTTATTTCTATAGAAAGAATCATAAGTTTAGCGGAAAGAGAATTTTCACAAACTATCTGTAATTAACACACTGATGTTTTCTGAACATGTATAAACTAAAATATCAGGGACGTAGGCACTGTTTGGACGGCTTACATTAACGTTGCCGGTCTGCTCCTTATTTCTGGTGCACTGCCTCACATGTTACTGACTGTTATTCGAATGTTCGTTGTACGTCCATTGGAAGAAACAAAATTTTATCTATGTGATATGCAAGTGACGCATGATTTTGAAAACTTCTATTTTTACACTCGGTTTGCAGCTATCCCCTTAGTACCCTTTTCTCGCTAGGTTACCATTTAAATATGTTCTACGCCATTAACGGCATATCATTTGATCACTTTGAGAAATTATTTTACGTGTACGGCTCCTCAAAGGCTACAATGTCGTGGAATCTTAATGGGCAAAGGCGGAGAATAATTATGTTATATTTAAGAATGGGAACATATTATTGCAAGAAGAAGTTTAAGTTGGTTTTTAATCTTACACAGAACAAAGCCTTGAGGTAGAGACTAAATCTCTCCCCCCCCCTCCCACATGCATACAATTTTTTATCATCATCTGTTAGTTGTGAAGTACTCAAATTTCATACAATTTACTAGGATTAGACGACCTTTCTAGACTGGAACTTGAATGAAGAGAACAACAATATGAGACAAAACGTGAAATTCCACGTTCCCGACAAAACATGTTCCTGGCCCAAATGGTGCCCCTTTTTCTTTGTGCCCCTCCCTTGAAATTGACGTATTAAGCCTTACGACGAATTATGATTCGAACATGAGAGAAACTAGTTTCTAAATATGTGAAGCATGGACTTTTATATAATAACTATTATAGCGATGAAATACTTTTTTGCTTGTTTGAAGGAAAATACATTTCGAGAAGAATTGGGTATGGGTATCATATACAAGCATGTGCATGATTCGGTAGTGATTCATTTGTGACTTTTTTAAAACCTTGTTATTCTTATTCAGAATTCAGTGTATCAGTGTTAAAGTAAACCTTCTAAATCTCATCCGTGTTTACATGTATTAGCCTCAATTCTGGCCTTTCGATGCTTGGTAATTTGACAGCTTAAGAGGAGCCTGGGATAAGACCTTTCAAACATTTTGTAATCAGTAATAGCAGAGAGCAAAAGGAAGCCATCGTAAATGAAGAAAAGTAGATTAGGGTAGAAGAGTGTCATGATGCTCTTGCCAAATGTGGTCAAAAAGTGCAATGGGAGGAGTTCATTATGGAAAGGAAAATGCCAAGAGAAGATATTTAGAAGTAAGAAACATGCAGAAGTTCATTTCTAGTCAAGGCAATGTATCACGTCCTTCCATCTCTAGTAAACAGACTCCATTAGCAGTAGGAAAATGATGGCGAATGCAGATGTGTCAAGAAAGGGGCTCTACCCCATATGTTATCGTATTGCAAGCTAGGGTAAAATAGAGGAACCTGGCGCTACTCTCAGTACCTTTATGTTATTAGGGAGGCTGTAGAACACAAATTAGGCAATATCAAGCAAAATCTAAAGGTGGAAGAAGTATCTCTCGAAACGTAGCCCAGAAAAAGACTACGACACATGACATCATAAAAATCTACCATCTATGGCATGAACCGAGACGAAAAATGGTCGAATCTTTACAAGGTCTACTACAATGTTATAAAAATCATACAAAACGTATCATATGAATTTCAGTGTTATTGAAGTTTAAAGATGCGGAAAAGTGATTGTTTAATGGAGGTAATGAATCTACGCAAAAAGCATACAGAGTTTATACTGAAGGCATCTACAACAAAACAGTCGATCTACAAACTGCACACTGGATAAAGGGGTAGCACACCATACTACTCACTTATATAGTGACTTCAATTAAGATGACTGTCTGATCACGTTAAACAAAAAATCATTTATTTCCATTTATCTCATGTTTTATTTACATACTAAAAATCAATTGAGAATCTGAAATATATAAATTTGAAATCATGACAGAAACTTAAAAATTCCATGGAAAGTCTGAATAGCGGACTTGCGTGCAAACACCAAGGAGCAATTCGCTCTACCCTAATCAGTCAGGACTTTACTTAGAAGGACTCTACAGCGCGAGGGAAATTTCACAAAACAACTGTTAAAAAATATCAGTGGCGGAAACAGTAACACATTAGCCACCAACTTTAAAGAAGAGACTTCGTGGAGAATTACATGACTTCCAGGAGGGCGTAAAGTAAAATTCTACGTATCATGACACATAATTCTTTACACGGACCACATGGCAACAATGGGCACGATGTAAATAGTGATATACGTCTCTTACACTCATTTACGAGATTTCCCTTAAAACACCCCACTTTTCAGACGTATGCATTGCTTGGGGTCCATTTCCAAGCAGGGTTTAGAGGAAGTGGTCATCCTGCATGAATGAGATCAACGGACAAAGAAAAAAGACAACTTTGACACCATTTTGACCGGAGTAAACAAGCCCTTTCCAACGATCAAGAATTGATTTCTACAATGACCTTTGAATAAGTTAGCACAAAGCTGTCCGCATGCACTTTAAATAAAAGTGACTGCCTTATTAAAATTGCTATTCAAACAGTTCATAAAATACCACATTTATATAATTACGTCTTTAAGTATATAAATAAATATCAACAATTTTTAGTAATGTTCAAATCGACATTGTCTACATTTCCAATAATTTGTTTACGTTACTAATGTGTGCATAATGAAAAATTTAATCATCCGTGATAGTGTGCATGGTAGCAATAAATACAAAATTATATACTCTATATTTCTATTTCTCTAACGTCTGTTAAAAAACTGACAAAATGGTATGCTACGATATTGATTCTACAGAGTGTGCTCGAACTTTCTCGAACCCGTTACGAGCATGAAAATGCAAATGAAAACATTATGCTGTAAAGAGAGATATTTGAACGCTCGCGGTGACAAGCCGACATTTAACGTGACCTACGTCCTTGCTACTCGACTATCACAACTTTTCTTTTCATGACGTCCGTAAATGATATGTCGCACCATCATAAAACGAGAGAAATACATTACTTTATACTTGATTGAGACAGCAATTGAATTTTTGATCAGGCAGACCTCTGGGTGTTTACAAGCATTACTGCAAATTCAGCCATTTCAGAACACTACTGACGCAGTCGAGTACGTCAAAAGATCAAATACACCTAAGTGACTTCCGTTGATAAGATGGACAACGTCTTTACATATATAAAAGTATATTTACGGGAAATTCTTTGAATAAATTTTTAAAAACCTGGTTGATTCAATCAACTACGTAATTAAGAGCTAAGATGGCTGTGCCACTAGTAGCGTACCTTGAGCTTGGTTCTTTCCTAATGTTATAGTAGACCTGACGATGTTTAAACAACAGAAGAAACGTTGTCGAAATCAAGTTTCCTCTTTGGCGAGTTATTTTAGATGATTTCTTACCATACTATACAAAGCTTGTGGAATGTAGGACGTTTCCTGGGATTGCAACATCCAGAGACAATAAAAGACACACTCATACGATTCAAAATTTAAATGAAAACCAGGAACCAAGTACTGACTTAAGGCACAAACCTTTCAAAATAACTGTGAACTGATGTGAAATATTTAAGAGACAAGATTTGATATACAGTAGCCTCAACGCACCGACATGTATACCTCCCCTTCGTCACCTTATACTACTAAATTGGAAACTATAAACGAAAAAATAGTTCAGCTATCTTTCAGCGCAGTTTAAAGTAACCAAGTGTGAAAACATGAAACTTAGGTGCGAGGTGCTAGGTTCCGTTCCTTGTCAGAGCAGAAATAATTTCTCAAACTGTTGTATTGCTTTACGGCTTTTGGACTCACAATAATAAAGATGCATGAAAATCTATTACCAAGTACTATCGAAAACTGGAGAATGTTACCATCAGGCAATACAAGTTGGTAGTAGAGCACACGCCGCGACTAGGTGAGACCGGGGTTCGAATCCCGGTGGTGGCATATTTTTCTATTCTATGGGGTTTCTTAAAAATCTATCACGCTCAATAAAAAAACTCCTACAAAACTCTTTTCGACACCGGTTTGTCAGCCGTCACAAATAAATGCCCTAAAATATGCCATGATATATGTAAATATTACGGTTTTACGATACGCAACTGAGATTGACAGATTACCACGTGTATAGTTGGGAATCATTCTTTACATGGTAAATCAAAGACAATGGGTGCGTAAGCCGGCCTGTATCCTATTGTACACATTGATGCATTGATGAACGTTGTGGTTCCATCTGTGGTGATCCCATGCCCTGCAAAGGAAATTGGACATTCTATAAGTTTTTTGATGGTACAAAACATGAAAACTGCACGAAGTAGCGAGAACACCTGTGTTTTAAAACATGTATACGGATTACCGCTTCCGTATAATAGGTAAAGCTTGGTCTGGTTTTCATTTGGTCGTTCTGGAATCCGTCCAAGGCCAATATTTAGCAGTGTTTTCCCAATATGGCAAGAACGTATGCGCTGGTCGATTGGATAGTTTGAGAAATTCGTACAATACCTTAAATATCTATTCAGCTGCCTTTGGAGGTTTCTTGGCGTATGTTGGTTTGAGCCTAATCCTGGTCCTTTTTATCAACTGAATGTCTCATATTACTCTTTTTAGACAGCTTTGTTACAAACTGCATAGTGTCCTAACATGTGCCGAAAGTAGGGCACTGCAGCTCTGCAATGGTGACCTGTAGCGCCTTAGTGCAATGTCTTCTGTCATAGTAAAAGATGTTCCATGGGAAAACACGCTCTCTACGACCTGATTGTACACTCACAACAAACTCGTAACGGACAAATTTCTTATCAGTTTTCGTCAGTCACAAAGAGTACCATAATCGGGTACCCGCCACTAACAGTTATCGATTCAACTGCAGTTAGAACATACCCGAGCGAAAATCGGTAAACCAATTAAAAATATGAGAGGAGACAAGGAAGTTAGGTAAAGCAACTAGAACTAGCATATCCAAGTGGCAGGTTGAGAAAATACACTTCGAAACGTATAGAAAGCGACCAGAAAACATAAGTCATTCTGAATTTAATGTAATATGTGATTGATACAGAATATGCTTATTGCATACTAAGCATACCAATAGCACTAGTTGAAACTTTGGAATTCAAACTTTGACTCGTGTAAATGGGTGAATCTATTAAACTCCAACTATGAACCTGTCAAACGCTCACGTTCGCAGTGTTTGATTTTCGGACAGAAAGACATTGGTTGACTTATTTTACAGAAAATTATGTTACACTGACGCAACATCGGAAATCGTGCTATAGTCAATGCAACAAAACCATTACTCGTTTCTCTCCGTGGTGGCAATTTTAACAATTTAAAAGATAGGGTGCATCCGGGCCATGATTCAAGGAGTATTAAACATTAGACAAGAAATCAGTCTAAACGGAAAAGTAGCACTAAATTGTATAAAGTGTAGGTGGTGACTTATATTTCGACCGGTCAGAGTACTCTGATGAAGACTGGCTTTACCAGTCGAAATATAAGTCACCGCCTAGACTTTATACAATTTCGTGCTACTTTTCCGTTTAGACTGATTTCTTGTCTATTGTTCAGTATTTTAAACATCAGTCTATGCATCATTCTTTGATCCGGAACTGCGCTCAGCTTGGTACAGCCGTCTTGGATTCTCTTATGCTAGCTTACATGATTCAAGGCTCCATAGCTCCATTAGCCCTCGTGCTACAATGCCAATAAGACTATTTTGTGTATGCACGGTAATAAATCTCGTGGAAGCAAAAGGAAAATTGTAAATCAGATGCACTGAAGAGATTACTACGCCTCCAGATAATCCGATACAAGACTTCTACACTGCATGATCTCAACTTGCGATGCAAAGTGCATTAGGCTATCAGAAACTTTTCACTCGGTCTAGGGCCCTGACTTTCTTAAACTGTCACTGTCTCGCCCTATTATACAGAACCCACGATTATCGTCCCTACACTTGGTTTGCAAAGTTGCCAGGTTTTTAAACATACATACATAACACTTGCAGATTTAGAAAATGCAAATTCATGATTAGCTATGGTTCCTACAAATTTACAAGTAAACTCAGTACCTTCATGTATGTGCCCAAATATATGAAACTTTGGTTTTACTCTTTGTTGCACAGTAGAGAGTAGTTCAGCACATCCAACGTGTTTCCCTGAAATACAACGATCTCCATGACCTGTTGATAATTCAAAATAACACATATATTGCATAATAGTACTTTTCGATAAACAATTCTTTAACAACAATACATTGTGGCGATCAACATACGAATTCATCCGGCAACTTTGACTGTTCTTTTTTCTTTTGGCAATTGACTTTGCACACCCTAAATATGCCATGGGCGAATGAAACCACTGATGGTAGTGAACCATATCAATTTCTTCCTTGTGATTACTGACGGTGGTTCTGCTACTAAAAACATGTCATAAACGAACATACAAACTTAAATTATTGCTTGATTCTTGCTAGCCTGTCCCATTTCCCAATGTAATCAGTATACTCGGATCATTCTGCATTGTAAATTGCTATAAAATTGACATGCATGTATGAAGGAGTGGAAAACGACTAAGAAAGAGAGGGAGAGGGAGCAACCATAGCTCCTCCTTTAACAACCAAAATGAGAAGAAATTTACTTTTGCTGTTACTGGGTTGTTCTACAGGGTACCGAGTGAAATATTGACGTAACAAATATGGTTGAAATGTATATCTTGGTGAAACATAACCACCAAAGAAATGGGTATATAAATTAGTCTATTTGTATTCTTTGTTTTAGATCGATTATGTAAGTAAACCACATCCAGTGCTGGCCCCTGCCTGCTTCGGGCGTTGTTACGGTAACAACTGGTCTTAAACTTTGTCTGTTTTCTAGGGAAGCAAACTCCGAAAATTTCCATTTGTGGTCTCGCAGTGACAGCTAAAGCTTGTGGTCCTATCCCACCTGCCTCAAATTTTATGACAGTATATTGATATTTAGAGATACTGTTATGACATAACCATAAAATGACGTACGTCGACTTCTTTTGGTTAACGCGATCAATATGCGGGGACTTCGGAGGCCACTGGCATAAGTATGGAGATTAATGGAATAAGTTTACAGGGCATCGTTGTGTGTGACTCCTGAAGTGGAAAAAAACTCACTAACGTAATGAAAAAAATATACCTAACAGTCTCAAAAATAAAATCCGCCGGCAAAAGCACGCAAGATTAACAATGGTTAAGAAGTAATCTTAATATACGGTACTAGGTGGTTAAAAGGTAATAAAAAGCTCAGTGATTGAAAACAGCCGATACGATCTATAGCAGGATGTTTTGGTCTCCTATAATTATGACTTCGCGGTAGCAATGGCAGCGTAAGCTGTTAAATTCATGTAGTGGCCTAAGTCACACGACAAAAAATCACTACAAACAGCATTAAGTTGAAATCAAGTCGAATGTGTGTAGCAACTGGTGATTTACAAGAAAGATGAATATATTTTACAAAAAAGGAACAATAATTAGGAAATGATGTTAGAGGCAATTAGTTTACATTTCTATGGTATTATCTATGTTACAATACTAATGACAACTATGAGTCACCACCGATCTACTGCAGATGTCAAGTAAAACTCCGGGTACAATACACCAGTGCACATGCGCCTTTCCGAGCTTGTGCTGCGGCAACGTTATCTTCGTATGGAACACTTAGCTTAAAGTACACAATAATATGCTCCTTACACCACAACATCATATCTGAACTCTTCCTGGTTAGTATTGGAAACAAACGTTCACTTCCAGGCTTATCGGCTGCGGCTTCCCATACCCAAGTCCAACTTTCTTCACTGACTGCTTCTTTATTTTCTTTAGATTTTCCTACCTTGCTACCAAGGTCTTACAAATTCAATAGCAGATACAATTTTTGTGCCTGTGGGCTTTTTTACCTCTGTCAATATTTTCAGTCTGCATCTTGTAGCTATATCTAGGACTTTCCGGACTTCATTGCGCATCCACTCGTACCCTTTCAATGTCACAGCGCCGTTAGACAGGAAACATTTTTAGTGTTCCCACTCGTCCGCACCGACAATTATCATCATACACAATGTTCCACCTTACCTGGTTTTCTAGGGAGAATAACACATCATATCAGGATCTCATTAAGAAGTTTAATCAGTAATACACTCGATTTCCAGATCTCATTTCAACTCTAATTCCTGTCAATTACTCCTTCCTACAATATAACCATCTGGCCCTGTTACACACATGTGTACTCCCTTTTCTCAGCTCCCCTATTTTTAACACAGTCATTTACTGCAATACTGTTCTTTCTTTGAGTCATATGCATTACCTTGCACAGCATTTACAACCTAAAAATCAGGAGTCTATTTTAAAAGGTGCTCATATAAACTTGTGAGTTTAGGTTTCAAATGCAATGCAAATTGTTGAACTTGGTTCCAGCAGATACAACACACAAGGTAAAGAGGACTTCAGACTGATTGGCTCTAGAAGTCACTTTTTATGTCACGTGTCACACATCAAGCATCACACGCAACACAAGTGACGCGATCCCCGGATGCAGCAAATGAAAGTTTTCTAGTCATTGACTTCACTCTTCAAACGCCATGTGATATGCTTCAAACAAGCACGCATGCTCTAAAGAAGTGACATTAGGGGGGCGTTCTATGGAGACAAACAAATTTTCTGTGGTTGCGTGGATTACTTTCTTACGGAGGCTTCCTTTCCTTCCTTTCCTCCCAGAGATGTTTTCTGCTATTGAACTGGAGTATTTCAATCCTGTCCCAATAGCCTTGAAATTGTTATAGTGATCATAATATTTTAAATCTTCACACATACTTAAATAAATGAAATATGGTTTTTGATCAGGATAATCAAGTAACTGTCACTATATTTTTATGGGATTCGTTTAATGTTGAATGCGGTTAAAAATAACGACGTAAAGGTACTCATTTCTGTAACTTTTCTCTCCGTTTCTGCTCTGGCCAGCAAATACCCCCACGTTAAACTATTCAACGAGTTGTCAGATTCCAAGATCTCAGTAAATCTGAAGATGCTTCCTTTAGACTTTTCAAGGAAGTTACCTAGTTTTGGGGGGGGGGGGGCCTTTTTACAGGCTCGTTTATATTATATTATCAAAGGAAACAGCCACCTCGGGTTTCTAAAGCCAAAAGCACTACTAAACAACGTCAGTCTGCCATAGGGCAGCACTTGCTTGAAAACCCGAACTGTGCAAAATTGTATACGGATGACCGCTTTCGCATGATAGGCAGAGCTACAACTTTGGACTATGAAATATTTCTCCAATCCCCATTCCAAAATATTGTTCAGTTTGAAAACGAGCATTTTGGGCACTTGCATGCCAGGCCTCTCTGCTGCTAAGCGGAAAGGTCTAGGAAGACAAATGATACCAGACCTAGACACCCCTTTAATGTGGCAAGTGTCTTGCGTGATTTGCTCCATTTTCACCGAAATTTAGTAAAAGTTTAACTTCTATTAGTCCAGGAT
>JAAAKL020018806.1:0-10084 GCA_010016065.2 Carybdea cf. marsupialis auct. non (Linnaeus, 1758)
ATAAGCTCCCACCAAAACTAAGGCAAACAGTCCTTGTCCACCTGTCCAACTTAAGATCATGTGAAAGATATAAGGGCATCTCTATGCATGATACAAGAAAAGATATGGTAACAAAATTGGGGGAAATAACAGATGACCAACAGAATTACATGAATCCAGTAGTAGCTGTGTTGAGAAGGACAAGGGAAAAACTAATTAAGTAAGCATATCTCTATCCATGATTGATCAATTTTAGAGACAATGTCAAGATCCGTCAAACTACATCGACTTGGCTCTTTTTCAATGAGACCAAACTGTTGGAAACCAATGCATTTTAAAGCGTTGGTTTTTTTCGGGGAGTATTGTAGTCTATGAAACAACATTAACCTTTTTTTTCAAAGAAAAAATGCTTTAGCATGCAGATAAGGTATCATTGAAAATCATGGATTATTAGATGGGGTATTTTATGATCCATCAAAAAACATCAGATTTTTCTTTTCTCAAAGTAATGCTTTTTTCTGCAAAACCGCAGCTCTATAAAACTTCCATCTTTAGGTTGCCAATTTGACGATCTATCAAAGCTTACCAACTTGCTGTATCTTCAAAGCGGTGATGTTTTTCTATTTGGAACCCATGTCCTTTATAGCGTAACGATTTTTAGCAGGAACAATTATTAGTTCTCTATCAAGTAACAATAACTCATTTTTTTCTCAAAGTAATGATGCTTTATTACTCAGACTCGATAATCTTTAAAAGTTTGGATTACTAGAGGGGGAGGTTGTATGATATATAAAGCAAAATCAGCTTAGTATTCACTCAAAAACTAGTCCATTAACTACCTGGAGCCGATGTTTTTTAAGAAGCCCTAGACGTTTTGTTGTATTAAACTGCTGTATTTGGAAAAAGCCAGATGGTGAAAATATGGTAACTTTAGAAAATTTCAACTTAACAAATAAAGGAAAAATCGTATTTGAAGAAGGAATTATGGATATATACCTAATCAGTTACTTTTCGTCGTTGCACAGAATTTTTTTGTGTTAACCATTTGCAGCTTCCCCCCTAAATACTATTATAATTGCTTACAGTTTCAAGACGATTAATACATTTTGCATATCAGCTAACACAGTACAGAACTTAAATCCAAAGTTTTCCCCTCAATTATCTTTTAAAGCAACAATAAATAACTGCCTACAACTTTCAAATTTGAGTCCCCAATTAAAACCTCAGCTTCGTGGTATTTATACAATTTGTACTAAATAATTAATTCGGTTCTAATTTATGACAAGAAGTCTCCACTGTGTTTTTCTTTTAAGTTAAGGTTCTGTAAAAGCTGTTGGGTTAATGAACGTATGTGCCGCAAATTGAAGAGAAAAAGATGCACTATACAAGCTATTTTAGTTTTAATTCGATGTTACTTTTCTACGTCTATCATAGCTTAGTATCAAGACTCAACTTGAAATGTTAGTTCCTTCTTACAATAGATATTTAATTATTTCAACTACCGGGTGCACATTAACGTTTCTGATCTTTTTTAAGACAGAGCATGGGTAGGAACAGATTTATCTGAAGTAACAAGTTACTACTTACCATAAAGAATACATCTCTTCGACCTTGCAATTAAACACCTTTTACTACTGCCAGCCGTCTATTAGCAACTCATCCTATACTTAACAGTAAGTTCCGTTAACAAATTTTCTTCCAAATATCTCTGAGAAAGATTTCTTTTTAAAAAGAATGGTTGAATTAACATTGGTAAGTACAGCTATCATTTTTCTTGGCTGCAACAAACTTAACAACTGCAGCTTAAATGAAGCACTGTGCCACATAATTTCAATTCGATGTTTAACTTTATCGCAGTTGCTCGTGCTGTTCTGTATTGTACTCCGCAAAAAGGACATGGAACTTCCGAAACAGCAGGGCAAACGCTCTTTTTTATGAAAACTCGCCTTTGTTGGAAAATATCGTGGGAGGCTAACAAGAGAAAGATTTTATGCCCAATGTCGCATGACACGACAACTGTGATTTCCAAACTCGCAAATAGGCAGAAAGACAAATCGGTGACAAATCTGCCAATGGTAAACACAACTGGAACCAGGTCACGTATGTTGAAACCTAGTTACACGGCATGGTCATTTTACAGATTCACGGAAACTACCGAGTTATTAACAGCAGCAAAACAAAGTAGAACTCTAAATTTCATGCACAGATGACACGTTCTTAAAAATTTTAATGACGTCCGTTTTGATGAAGGTTAATAATAGAAAAAGAATCTTAATCTTTAAACACTTAGTTCAGCATTTGAAACTCTACATAAAGATCTTTTCAATAAAGAAAAAAATGTCAGTTGAGGTGTTTTAATAGATTGATAAAGTGAGGTTTATGTCATAACTTTTATGATTTCTTTGAAGGCACCCAATCAGATAAACTTGCAAATATGATGAACAGGGGCATATTAACATTTATAAGAAATGCGTTCTATAACATATAACTTGTAATGATTGCCAATATCAAAAGATGCAAAGGATAGCAGAGGTCTACGTTATACATTTCAAATCGCGAGGGAGAACAAGAAAACCAAACGAACCTGTAAGATTGAAATCAATAGCAACTACTAGAAAATCACCTAATTAGCTTTTCGTAAACTTTAAACCGTGTTAAAAACAAGCTTAGCACAAGAAACTACACGCACAGATCAACGAACCTGTCGGCTTCAGGCTGTTTCTAAGCTTCTTACGACATTTTTCCCAGCCATGTGAATTCCTGCCTTGCGAGGTCACTGTATGTAGCTAGCTATTTAAAAACAACTTCAACTAATTTTTGTCTCCCTGACTTGTAAACGCTGTGGAATGATGAACACTGACCAATAATCTATTCGTCCAAAGCGGTTATTGGGCACTGAACAAGGCTATTGGGTTTCTTTTGTTTATTTCTATAGACTTTTTTTTTAGTTATTTAACAATTGTGGTTTCGGATCTTCCCTGAATTCGTTATGGCAGCTGGTCAACATGCTTAAATTTGCATATCGTATTCCCTATTAGGCAAATAACAAAATATTAAACTCCAGAGGGAGAAATAGTGTTTCCAAAGTAGCATCGTTTAATTGCGGTCTTGCTTGATTTGAAAAAACTAATTTTCTATCTTTCTAACTTCAATATAAACTCGAGATACATAGATATCAAATAAAAATTGGTGTAATTAGACTTCGCTGATAAAGATAAATCAGACTAAGTTTCCATTGGAGTCAATTAATTTTTATGCGCAGAGGAGCAGAGGTCATTTCTTCATTCAAGATTATCTTAAAGTAAAATCTGAAGGAAAACGTAACCATATTTTGTTTGATTCTACTTATTTTAGCAAAATAAATATATTTTTTAATTTTTTATGCATTAATTCACATAAAATTTATTGGTGCTTTTTATTCTTTGCTAGTAGGAAGACGTAGAGGAGATTGTCACTTCTACATCAAAACAACAAGAAGTAGCAGTCGGATCTCATGAACAAATTACTGTAAAATTTAACTTTTGACAGATCCCGGTTTCATAGCGAGACGTCTATTTCAAAAATTTTATAAAACCTTTTGTGTAACAGCGGCTATTATCTCTTTTAAACGTATTGTTTTAAACATGTTTTGCTTCAAAAGATATGATTTTCTCAAAGTTTTTTACGTTATTTTTCAGTTTTTAAATACGTTTTTAAATACGTTTAGCACATGGCTGGTTGGAATTATCATAGTACGTTAACAGACTCTTGGCAATTCTTTTCGCTGGGTTTGGTTGTGACGTCTTAAGATAAGATTAAAGACATGCAGGATGTTCAACATTTTTACTGAAAATTGGATCGGGGTTTATTGTGCGAGCATGATGACGTCATCAATTTTAAGGTCCTGACTTGTACAGAGACGAAGCTGTCATGTTAAATAACGGAGCTGCAATATTCAGTTATCCGTTATCCAAGTACAGCGGATGCTGGATACCTGATTAGGTGCAGGGAAAACCATTAATTTTTGCAACCCTTCTAACATGGCCGACGTTGCTGTTAGCGTAGTAACGCAGCTAGGGACAGAACCCCTTCACTTCATTCTAATACGGACAACAATATCAAACATTTTCAGGGGAGGTTATATAGCTGACCTTGAAATTATGCCAAGTCTCCAACCATGTGCTTACGCACCTCTACACTTTCCCTAGGCTTACGCACTCCTACCTTAAGTAAATGCTTGTCTATAATCAATTTGGCTCTCTGTCCACCTTCTTAGCCTCGTTATGTACATCTTGGCTTCTTTTCTGTTCACAAGAGCATCCTTACTTCATGCCATATTTGGTAATAACGTGGTTAACTCACGTGGAAAACTAAACATAACCAACTAGGTAGAAACGCTACAGTGAACAAATCGCTTCATGGTTTAGAACAGTTGATAAAACCTATTCGTATTTTTTGTAGACATGGCCATACAGTGCTATTTAGCTTACTTTTGGTCATGGTCATATGGGTCATATTTTGACACGGTGTTATAGGTTAAATTTGGACATGGTTATAGAAATTCCATTTGGTATAGCCACAGTATTAGATTATGTTAAGATTTGTGATAAAAGCTACATTTGGACATTGTCATGTACATGTTACTGGTTGTATACATTATGTTTGAACACTGTCAGTCAGGCTATCTTCAGGCGTAGGGGGCATTTGGGCGTGGTGACATATATTACTTTTGGGCATGGCCCTATATTGTACTTTTAGACATAGTAATGTAGGTCACGTCTTAACATGATGAGATAAGTACCGTTTGGGTAGTGAAAAAAAAAGTGCATTTGGACATTGTATTATAGTTTACTTTGAGGCAAGACATTATATGAGACTTTTGGACACGAAATTAAAGGTTTATATGGACATGATTATACAGGTGAGTTTTGGGGAGTGTCAAATGGTTTGCATTTGGATATGGTAATTTCGATTACTTTATAGTACCTTTAATAGATTATTTTAGCATGACCCTTAACTGTCTCTAATAATTATGCGACACCAGGAGATAGTTCTACAAATGGTTATATTGATACAAAGGGAGACTAAACTAGAGGTTTTGCATTAAAGAAGTCGCACCATGACGTTACTCTTCCTACAATTCCTTACTGCCAGCACTAAGGCAACTGTGTAAAACTTTGTATCTATATTTACTCAAATCTATAAAATTACCTTCGTTTACTAGCTTGTTCATTTTCGTATTTGCCTTCCTGAGTCCAATAAATTTTCTTGAACTAATTACGTCAGTACACTTCGACCTTTTCCAAAACATTTCCGAAATATATAAGTTAGTTGCCGAGTGCCTTTCAAAAAGTTATAGTTTATTTTGTATTTTAGTTCAGTTTTACAAGTAATTGTGCTATACGTAAGCAAGAAAATGAACGTAGAAGAACGCCAGTGTGTATTGGACGTGCTTCCTTTTAGCTTTAAGTGCACGAATGTTGACTCCTGACGAAGTATGGACCGTCTTATCGAATACAATTTTGTTTAACTATTTTAACCTTACGATAACATTGGCACGGACTAAATAGAGCTACTGACTCTTAGTAATCACACGCTCCTGAGATCAAGAGGTTCGAGTCCAAGCCATTTGTAATATCTGTAAGCACAATTTATACGCAGTCTCTTGCTTCATAGCAGCATATTGAATGGAGTCTTGACTATGATAACAAAAACAAGTATGTTCTGGGTGTAGCTGTCACACATCTACACTCCCCAGTAAGTAGGTTAGCAGGAAATTATTAATAACCTTTTTACGTTGGGTGAAGAAATGGTGCTGTATCGATGTGGTTTTTTTACTTTTCCAACTACATTTCATTAAAATTACTTAAAAACCTTCATTTTCTCTGAGAACTTCAGACCAGATTCCTGCTGCATCACTTACTTGTCAAAGGTATCCACGTTTTAATGGCCACTTCGTTACGATGTACCAACACGTCAAATCTACTCAACTTTTCTTTGTTCCTTTCTTAAAAGTAAACCATCAGACATCAAAACTTCTTGGAGTGATCTGGGGTAAAAAATCTGTATTAAAGCCAAACTTTACTTCATATAAAACCCCCATTTGTAACTTTATGTAATGAAAACTTAATGAAACTAAAGCGCTCTTGGCAAGTACGAGGAAGTTCTCATTGCTGTGAAATCTTTTGGTTCTGCCAACAGTGCCCTAAGATTCTTAGATTGCCCTAATTGTTATGTCATTTTCAGATATATATTTGAAAAGCGTTTCAGGCAAATCCAACAATTTCTTCTGTGCAACAAAGAGACAAAATATACAATAAAATTCTGAAACTTTTCCAACAACTATTTCAACCTTAAAAGGCAATCTAACTAACGGGGAAGGGACAGTGGTTGTCAGCCCCCTATCAGACATAAACGTCTGCCTGTCAAGTAACAGTCTGCATAGAAATCCATGACTTGGATGAGCAAAATGTAAATAGTACTGGTAAATAATAAATATAAAGCTCCAGAAAGTCGTACTCAGTCAATAGTTACCTCATCTGTCTTTTAAGCCTCAAAGGTTTCTTACACAAGTACCTTAACTCTTTCTATAAATTTGGGCATAAAAGCTTCAGTACCCAAAATTTGAAGCGCTCCTACGCGAATATCAGTAAGGAAGCAATAAAATAATCAATGAGCGGTACGAAAAAAGGAAATAGTACGTTTGAATCCTGCTATCTATACTCTTTATTGACCGAGCAAGAACTCTTTGACATGTTGTGCATCAAAGAGCTCAAGAAAATATAAATATGAAAACATAAAAAGAAAAACGACCGTTGCAAGATAGCGGGGCCATAAAAAACCAAACAAGGATGCAAATGTAGTGATGATAATGTAAATTATTGCCTTCCCTGTGACCATTCGTTTTCACATATTTCTTGCTATAAGCAACTTTTGACATTTACTTTTTAGGTCTTCCTCAACTTATCATTATAGTTGTTTCACCAATTGTAACATGGTGTTTAATTTGCTGCGGTATTAATCTTCTATAGTCATACTTAATTGTGAAATTCTCTTTGCATACAAAATGTCGTTGGTTATACTTACGTAACTCTTTTCAGACATTGATCTCTCCTCTTTATATCTGAAAGTTCCGCTAAACAAGAAGCCTGGTTTTCTTGCTCTATTTACTATTTATTTAAATGCTTTATCTTAATATTTTGTCAGTTGACGTATGGCAAAGTCATGTAAGCGACAGTGCAACATATCTACAAACTTCCATAGTGCAAACAGAATGTCATTAATCGAAACTTTATAAATGTTCTGAAATATTGTTTTGACCCTAATCTGATTTTGATATTGTTCTTTGTTTCTGTTATACCTCGTATTTGCACTTTACGGAACATACAACGTCTAACTAAGAAGATTTATACTTTGCAGGAGTAGATGATCAAGTAAACAAGGGCTCCTATGATGCGCAAATCTCTGTGAAATTTAGATAAATGTAGACGATCAGTACACTTAGTAGTGCAGATTTTGACACCATTTATGGTACATCCCGCATAATAGGTTTTCTACTGATGTTTTATGCTTATTTGGAAGGAGCCACTCATTTTCCCATATAAATCTTTTGTCATGGTTTTGGTGCAAAGTATCTGTCAACTTTTACCATGCCTTCAAAAACAGAAAGAACTGAACGTCTTTTCCTCAACATAGGCGTTTTTTGAAATGTATGGGCAGCCTTGTACTTTGTGACAATTTTGAGAAATGTCGTTGGTTGCCAGCACCGCAAGCAAATTTTCCCAAGAAAGGCTACACCCAAAGTTGCAAGTCAGAGATACCACTCTGTGAGGGTTCCTCTACCCCCAAAATTTCAACGTTTGACTCCTGAAAATACATTTTTAGGCTACTTTCTATCTTTTTCATTATTTTATATCAAATAGCTTTTTAAAGTTCTGTAAGTAGGGATAAGGCATCATGTTCCCTAGTACAACTAATTTTGGCGAGTGTAACAAAAATGTGCACAGTCGTTACACGGGCCTAGCCAGACAAATCTGCTTTGGGGGGCCATCCACTTGATATATGATCTTTTTATAGTAACACTGTGCTTTGTTACAAAGGCTTTTAAAGAGGCGTTTGTGAGCTCGGGGGAAGGGGCTGAGGTAATGCCGATGTCCCAAACTTGCTATGCTAATAAATTGCTTACGCAACTCCTTGATACCACTTCTGTGGCTTTGGCTGGTCAAGTATTTTATCAGGGAAACGGGCACTTAAAAAGCAAGATAGGCGAGTTGTTTTCTGATCTTTATAGACTTCTAATATCTTTTAATATCTTATACAGAGGAAAGGGATTTACAAGGAAATGCTCCTATTGCAGAAAATCAGATCTCATGAAATTATGATTTATATTTCACTCGTTTTGCCTTTTTGTACTATGAGACAAATTTTTTTGCAAATTATAGTGTGCGGAAGTGTTTCGTATATACAGATCTAATTAGTGCATGGAAAAAGTTGTAAAACTTTTAAGCACCAATGCCATAATTGTATCCAAATAGGAGTTATTTTCTTAATTGATAATTTAGGTCCGCAAATGGTCTATAAATTAAGTAAGATAAATAAATTTCCAAGGTGCAATTTTTTAATATTTTAATTACGAAGGCGGTAGGTTAAGTTAGGAACAGACAAGGAAACCCTAGATTGTGTTTCATTAACGGAAGAAAGGTATTGAAAACTATCGAGGCAATCGATTCATAATCTCAAAACACAATTAATTTATTTGTGGTAAATTATCATCATATGTTCAGCATTAAAAAAAGTTAAAGCCATGAAATATAAAATGATTTCTTGAAATAATATAATTGCACTCACAATTACTAATGGTTTCCTACTTTTGTAAAATGATGTCGGCGTGTGTCTAAGTGAGGTAAAATCAATCGCTCATCGTCTCAATAACAGAATATTGTACCAAATCACCACAAGGGCATAACAATAGTGATTATTCTTCCCGCAATTTTAATATTAAATAATCATTTCCTTTCCTTTCCTTTTGATTTGCAGGGAAGTTTACGGATGTTTTTAGGATACTCAATTATATCAAGTCCTTCTGAATAAAAACATAGCTCAGGCAATATTTGTACAGGGACACGTTAAATATACTGATGATATACAACCAATTCGGTATAAAGCAGCTAACGTTTCTGAGGGTACTGTATATCTAATCTTGTGTGTAGGTCCTATTATAGCAGTGTAAAGAAAAAGAAAAAATTAAACTCATAATTGCAAGACACCGAGTGAAATATATGTGGCCGGATTAGTATGTTGCCCTAGCAGCATATATTCCATTCTTAAATTGCGTTGTCTTAATCACTGATTATGAGGTGACTACCGTTGTACAATATTGCACTTGTTAATAAATCATTTATGTCTTAATAATAATGCAATAGAGAAAGGAAGAACGATCTTGTTAGTAGAACGTCATGTTATCTGAGCCATATTCCTTGCCATAGGGAGTTCAGGAGCTAGGTTCCTCTCCATTTTGTGGAATGCTTTTGATTTCGTGGTACACGCTCAGCATATCTTTGTCCTTAAGAGCATAAACAAACTATCAAAAGGCTGCCCAAGGAAAAAAAAGGGCAGGCGTGGAGAGCAAAATATTTAAATTTTTCTCCACTCTAGGAAAGAAGTTCCTGCAACACATTTTACTATTGAATAACAATATCTTAGAGCAGCTGTCTGAATAAAGTGCACTCTCACAGCTTACTGTCATAGAGCAACAGCACAGATGAGCAAAAAATTTTTTGTGCTAAACAGCTACTTCGCCTGACAGTCCCTTAGAATACAAAATTGAATATAACACTAATAGCAAGAAATAAAACTTACAACCAGAGGCGTTTTTAAGATAGCCAGCCAATGTACAATAAATAGACTTGTGAATTAGAGTGTAGAGTAAAAACTTACCTTGAGGAAAGTGACAACAGGGAAATGTTAAAGGCTGGGGAGGCTACGATTCCAGTGGCAACGTCTTCCTCCACTTCTGTCTGAAAAGTAATTGTTGGCCTGTATGCGGTGATTAATATAGATTTCTGAGGTAGTAATGATATGTTGTAACTTCTTGGAGGCTGGGGAAGGTTACGATTCCAGTAGCAAC
>JAAAKL020018807.1:0-10083 GCA_010016065.2 Carybdea cf. marsupialis auct. non (Linnaeus, 1758)
TTGTATACGGATGACCGCTTTCGCATAATAGGCAGAGCTAGGTCGGCTTTTCACCTAGCCGTCCTCGAATCCGTCCATATCAAAGCAACAAAACCTTTGCTTTGCAGACAAAAAGAATTTGTCTTTTCATTGGGCCTTTTTGGCTAACCAGTTAGTGCCATGGACTTTGATGGGTCAAAGCAACACCAATCTGGCAATTGGACATCTGATTGGCTATTTTCAAAACACAGTTTGGTATAAGTTTTATTGATTTCTTCCTATCTCAATTCTGACGATTTTGTACACTGAGGAGTGTCAGATGAAAAAAGCTTTTCAGTACTAAAATGTCTTCGCTATTTCATGCAGTTTTATTGTTTTGTGCCACCAACAAACTATTTGAATATATATATATATACATATATGATATATATCTTATACATATATCTATATAGTAATCTTGTGGGCGTTGGCTGACGAGTAGAAACTCAGTTGTGATTTTCATGGATCTCGTTCGAATGCATCTGATTAACGGTGTGTCGTTATACTCGTTATTCCTTCAAGCTGAAGAGGCACAAAATAACTTCTAGTTCTTGTTATTTTCTAAAATTAGACAAACACTGAGCAAATAAAATGATCCATTGAAATAAAAAATGGCATCCGAATCAGAAGACATATACAATAAATACTAGATTTAAGCTCTAAAAATAGAATTATATTCTGGTGGCTTTTAATTTGGAGAGCTTAAGTACGATAGGAATGTCTTTTTTCTGAAACTACATTAGAAAGTCCTGGTCACTGACCACTAATAGACCCTGGATTGAGTATCCTCCCTCTTAAAGTGAGGGAAGTCGTTGGACGCTATTTCAGTCCCCATCACACAAAGCTTATAAAGAATATTATCTAACAAGGCGGACCTTCCCGTACTGTTTTAACTAATGGGAGCCCGTACTCGTGACTACAGGTGTTTGCTGTTGGAAACAATTGAAACCGAATCCAGTCTTTCTTAGCGGTTAGTGGTTCTAGTGGACTGTAATGTAATCAGGTTTGACTCACATGCGCGTGGAAGTTTTTAGTACTTGTGAAGTGACGAAGAAAGCTGATCTTAACAACCCTCCAAGCAAAGAAAATCTTCTGGTTGAAACTTGTACTTGGAACATGAATATGACGCTTGTGCCAATAGCGATGGGCTTGTTTTGGAGAGGATCTTTCGGTTAAGAAGATGAGAAATTATTGCAGTGAAAGCTTATGCCTCTATGAGCTTATATTGTGGGTCTTATACTTAGATGAATTTTTTTCTTAGAAGGAGCTTATTTTCGGGATTCAACGGGTTATATTGGCGTTAGCGCAAGTGTTAAGGTCTATTTACCTGTTGAATTATACGTGAAAGCAAAGTGATTCCATGTTAACAATCGATTCTTGTCAAGAAAATACTCATCTACTGTAGCTTCACTGCTCGTGTAGATAACTATCCTAACTGAATTTACTGAATAGTAAAAATGCAAACTGAGTCCATTGCCATGATCTCCAGCAGCTCGGAAATAAGCTACTCGTTCAGGTCGTATACCAGAAATATAATCAGATTTTGCCCATAATGCAACGGTCTTGCTGTCATCTAAGCTCCTAGCAAAAAGGTAAGAGAGATGGTGATAATTTTTACGCCATACCAGAGGAGCTTTTAATTATTCAATTGTAATGACGTCATCACTGACGTCAGCACAGAGATTATAGATGGACTAGATTAGCAACAGGCAGGTTGAGAACAATAGATTCTATTATTCAAGCAGATTCGATAATGGGTTTTGATTTATCTGGTCCATTGGTCCATATCCTGTGTTTTAGGGCTTAAACAAAGAATGGTTACTTTATGGTTACAAATGAATGAAGTTACTTTATATACAATTTACTTTAAAAACTATAAAATGGAACCTATTTTTACAAATCTCGACGACTTTGATGTCGATGATCATTATGTCGGTCTTGCCCAAGAAGAAACCTCCATGTTATTTTACATCTTGTCACTGACTTCACTTACACCTTTTTTTCCTATCATAAGCACTACAAACTTGGTTCGTCTTATTTTCTCACTTCTTGCTGATTATTTTTATTCGATGTTGTGGTAATCGGCAGATTTGATTCAACAAGGTGATTATCAAAGGTAACGTGCACAGAGTTCAATGCATGTAGTCAATGCTTAATTTATTCCCCCCTCCATAGTAAGAGCCCCTATTTTATTGCAATTTTTAACAGATGCCTCTCTCGAATAAGGGCCTGTGAAGTGCCAAATTTTAGTAGTATAAGAACCATCTATGTTGTAATTTACCCCATCTATTCCGTCAACTATTCATTTACCTTAAGGCTTTCGCCAAACACTGGTCAATGAAAGGTCTGTAATAAATGTAAAAAATTTCACCAAAGAATTCATTTGGGGAGATTTAGATATGTTTACAGTAGAAATAGGAGTAAAAGAGTACCAAATTTTTGTAAGTGGAATTGGTAAAATGGCTTAAGTTGTAACAATTACTTTAGGGTAGACATAAGACAGACTTCTTAGTTTGAACAAATACAGCTTTTAGAGCGCCAAGCTATGACAGCGAAAGTGGGTTTAAAAATGCCTAGAGGCTAGATAAAAAGGTTAAGGAACCTTCTTTACGTGTACCAGTATATATAGTTATATATATATATATATATATATATATATAGTTATACATATATATATAGTTATACATATATATAGTTATACACATATATATATATATATAAAAATACCTATACATATATTTCATAGTATCTTATGAAGAGTTGATCGAAAAATTATTCGAAGTTTGTTTACTTATTGATAGTCTATACATATAAAGCGATGCCATGGTAAGCAACTGATGCATTCCTCAATTACTTAACATATAATGCTCTCATACTTTATATATTATTCATTCATAATATACCATCATTAAGGATTTATTGTGTTGTGATATGGCAATAACAGACCGTTCAAGGATATTTGTGATGTCAAAATTCTTTATGCGTCTTTTTTTGTTTTGTATCAGTTAGTGTTTGTGATCTCTAATGGCTTTTCGTAACTTCAACATTCTTTACGTTGTCCTTATTTCGAATTACCATCTTCTGCAAAAATTAAAGTAATCTAAGCTATTTGGACTATATACATATACATACATACATACATTCACACATAAACACATACGTACTTACATACATACATAGAGAGTCAAACTGCAGACAGAACTGTTTTGCTCTTTGTAGGCTCATCAGTGCAAACCAGAGAGTTGAGACAGAATTTTGGCTATAGAACTAGTAAAGCTGCTACATGGCAATTTAAAGAAATCATATGAGACCATGCCAGACTGCTAAAATGTAAACGTAGAGAGCTCAACCTAATATCAACAATATGTTAATATATAGATATATATGCGCTAGATAGTAGTGGCACTAAAAACATAAAAACACAAAAATGTCTCTCGGTATTAGAACCTTACATATATATATATATATATATATATATATATAGATATACATCAATCTATCTATATGTAGATACATATATATCAATCAATATATAATCAATAACAGGTTGGCTCCCTAGCTTACGTTAGGTTGAGCACTCTCGGCTTGAGACGGTACCATTGCTGTTGCTTTATGCATTGCTTATTGTGCTTGCGCAGTTTGAGCACTCTGGCATGGTACCATATGAATTATTTAAATAGCTTTGTAGCAGTTTTGCTAGTTACATAGCTAGAATTCAGTTTCAACGCTCTGCACTGATGAGCCCACAAAGGGCGAAACAGTTCTGTCTGCAGATTTGGTATATATATATACATATATTTATATATATAGAACTCAATAGGCATGAAGTGCTTCTATATATATATATATATAGATAGATAGATAGATAGATACAAGCCTCTGTGGGATTATCTTACCTTAGGAAGCAATTTGTGCAAGAATCAATCGCGACTGTTGTCTTTCCTGTGTTCTTCATAACATAACCCTGTCGAAGGTTTTTCTCTGGTTTTACAAGATTAGTATTTGTTACGTTAAAATAGTTAAGACCTGAAGACGATATCCCTCTGGCGAAGTATACTTTGTCTTCTTCGTTGCTTGCTTCAAATGGTATATAGATGAATGGCAATTCCGCATTCACTAACAAATATAAAACAGAGAATTTCTGTTTGAAATACATGATGCAATATGACGAATAAAAGAATTTATAGGATGTAACACCATTGATGACATTCAGTTGGGAGACTCTGTTTAATATAGTTGCATCTAGTTGTAAGGGTTGTTTTTAGATTAGAACGTCGTGCAAACTGTCTGCGTCGTACCTCTAACTCAAGAGATCACATGCAAGTTGCATTAAACCTTCCTGAGATGAATAAATGTAATGCCAGCGAATGGTAAATCCTTAAGAAGCCCGAATTCACAGTCATTCTTTAACATTTTCATCATTGTATCACTTGATGACACTAAATTTGATTCGACAGAAGGTAGAAGGTTAACACAGAATAACAAGATATACAATCTATCACCAAAGTCACAGGATAATGATAAAAAGCTTACCTAACAGTAATCTAAGACAAATTTACATATGCATATATATTAACAAATAACATCAAGTTAAGTACCTCTTGAATTCTCTTGACCTTCTAACATTGTTTGACACAAAAACAAAACTTTCTCTCTAAATTTGTCCTAAATCTACTCACTTATATACTTACTAAAAAATTTACAATCATGCGGAATAACAGGAGAAATCCCACGCTTGTGTGGCACGTGTCTGTTGGAACTAACATCTTCTTGTGATAGGAAATCTAAATATAACATATCCTATGCAATTTACGTGGATTGGATCAAACGCTAATAATTCTGTGTCTTTATCCCAATGTTCTAATCCAAGAAATGGGGGAAAGGAGAAGAGACACGTGAGGTTTTCTTGACTCGTTTTGTTTTCGATATTTATAGATTGAAAACGAGGCCAATTATGCTTGCCCCTGAAGGAGTAAGGCAACGAAATGATTCATGACTCATCACTGGGACAACAGAGATTCAATGTGCAGTGTGATGCATGCTCTAGGAGTCTATTGAATAGGGGAGAAAATGTCAAAAACGTAAGCAATAGATCGTAAGCAACAACTTGTAACTGTGATTTAAAAGAGAGTGAGAGTACCCTTATTGCATTTATCACCCACACCCGCAGCGTTCGCATGGAAATAATATTTCCCGATGATGCTTCCTGGACCAATGCCAATTTATTAGACGCCCACGTTACTTCAGATCAAGGTAAATTTAAAACTGAGTTGTATTCTAAATCTACAGATAAACACCAGTATTGGCACAGTATTGAACTGTGTTCTCTGATCACAGGAAAAAATGAAGGCGACAAAATATCTCCTTGAAATTTTGTTTTGGCGTATTTGACTTTGACACTGCTCTCTGGGAATTGCTTCCTAGTTTCTCCTTACCTACCTGATACACGATTTTTTAAATTTTGTTCATTTGATGTTGATATATAACGTGTAAGGAGAGAAGTGATTATAGTTTTACTTTACTTTGGCATTTTCCATGTGCCTCGTTTTAAGTAATATTACTAAGTATATATTGCGTAAGGAAAGTTTTCTCATTGCTAGAGAACAAAAACCGTGCAAGTTGGTGTTGAGAAGTTATTGATACGTTGTTCTGCTGCTACAAGTCTTTGTTCTCTCTACTACTAGTAGTCCTTGTGCAATCTGTGCTGCTACTAGTCCTGGTGCTATCTCTGCTGCTACTAGTCCTTGTGCTATCTCTGTTGCATGTATTACTTTAAATATATAGTACCACCCTTGTTGAAACCAACAAACTATCCCCTCACATGCAACATTTATACAACAACTACGATGGCTACTGGTTCTTTCACTACAGCTTTTATATTTTCATAAGTTAAGTTGACAATCTTTCATAAATTATTTATAGAACTTTGCAAAGTTACAACTTACATCCGTCGCATCTGCATGTGTAATTTGATTCTTTGCAGTTGTCACGACATCGACAAGGGTAGCAAGGATTATATGCTGCACGGCGACAATAGGGTCCGAGCTAGAAACAGCGATGGTAGCGTAAATCAAGGGGTAATCAATTACTCTAAATAAGATAATATCGACTGTACAATAGCTCGCTACATGGATTGAAGTGGAGGCAGAGAAATAGAATGTGTCCTTACATCAGACAGGAAGTAATGTTGCATGATAAATTTGACCGTATTACGATTGGGTTATTTTGATACTCCCATGACTGGGATTGAAGAGTCTGCTTTTTCACATCCTTAATGACACTAGTAACTCACGATTACTCAACATGTAAGAACGAATATTGATGGTATTGTTATTGATCTTATAGCTTTATTAAAGGATATTTATTAACTACATTGAAGAAACTCATTCTGCAACACAACTCGAAAGTGTCAAGCATATAATGCTATTAAACTATTTAGTATTTGTATGAAATCTTTCATGTCATTCTGAAATTACAAAAGAATAACTGGGAAACATTCATTTTACATACGTTTTAAAACAACTTTTGCTCTAAAACCTATATTTATTAAGTAAATCTGTCAGCGGTTTACTAAGGGCAAGGTCACCCTCGTTGAATGGAATAGCATTTCCAAATTTTTATGAAAAAGCACAGTTTTTGTTTGGCCGGATGTGATACTTGTCAGAGAGGAGCCTGAATAGGCATTTGCAGCGATAAAGTTATATGGGATGGAATTCCAATATCTCGTACCTCAAAGCAGCGTCGCTCAATGTTTTAACCCTATCTTACCCGACGGGAGCGGATACCGCCCTCTATTAGGTTTTTTTGTAATAACTTTTGTTCTGCGCTGTCAAATTTTTTGAAGTTTTTGGAGTATTAACTAAATTTGATGTCTCAGAAGTTTTGAAAGTTTGAACGACCAAGATTGTGTACTTTTTGATGTATGAGGGTTTTGTTGCATGCAATCGATCGGAGGATATTTTGGCATTGAAAATATCACTCTGAAGCGAAATGCTTTCTGTTGAGTGCAACAATGTGAAATCTTCCTTTCCAGTGTTTATGAGTGTGTAGTCTATTGTATCATTGTTTTCTATTGTTTGAGAACAATAGGATTGTACAATCTGGTACCAAACTTGCCATGGCACGTCCCTTGCTGAGCTGGAAAGTTGTCAAAGTTACTTCATTCCAGTTCTTCGTGACAAACTGTCAGACAGAAGGTCATTTTAGATCAGTATGTTGCTGCATGTGACTGTCACTGTAAATATCAGGAAATGGCCAATGTCTACTTTGAAACATTCCTATTTTTCTCATAATTTGAGACAGTCGTTTAAATATATTATGGGTTGATAGGTTGAGCAGACAGCAAGATTTTGTAAGACTGATACATTTTCTTTCTCAATTTATATCAGCCTGGTAAAATATCAATATTTATGCAAAATTTTTGGTGATTCATAAAATTTCAATAAAAACGTCAAAAAACACAAAGTAGAACAATGTATGGAGCCATATTTCCAGGTAGGGTTAAGAAAAATGTGGCATAGGATTTAGAAAATTACAAATCAAGCTATAGTCCATTGTAGACTTTCATAATGCTTCCCTTATGTGGCGACTAGAGAAATAAAGCACTTCATCAGCGAAATGCATCCAACTGAGTTTATAAAGGGCTCGTCGCTAATACCTGGATCATGGATTCTGGTTTTGTTCGTGACGTACTGCTCAATTACTCAGAATGTTGTTGGTGGTACAAAACAATAAGACTGTACGAAATAGCAAAAACAATTAGTACTGAAAAGCTTTTTTGTTAGACTTGCAGTTTCACTGGAGCTGATTGGTCAAAACGATACCAATTTATTAGTCAGACTTCCGATTGGCTATATGGAGTAGGGTACCATCAGTTTTATTGATTTCTTCTCAATTTCTTTCAATTCCAATTCCGATTTTGCACTCAAAGGAGTATCAGACGAAAAATCATTTTCAGAACTAAAATGTTTTTGCTATTTCGTACAGTTTTACTATTCTATTACTCTACTATCTCGTCAAATTATTAATTTTAAACTTAAAACTATCCCTAATTAAAGTTTTGCTAGTAAACATTACTCCAACACTCGATTTTCGATGCAATGTTTAGGTACCTGTCAAGTTCTATCTGTCTCCTAGCCACCGATTTCCATAATAAACGTCTTTAGCTGCTGACTTTGAAACCTAGAATCCTTATATTCAGCGAGTAAAGAGCGTGGAGATATGAGCAAACCTACTACGTCTCATTCCTCACGTCCTGAGAACCTCAAAATTTCCAAGTTTCTCTGGATTTAAAAGCTTATAATTTTTACAATCTCCTCTCGTTTTCTGCACTGACATAATAAACCAAGTAAAAACATCTCCAAATTTGGGATTAGGGCAAAATTTACAAGCAGCGTGAGGAAATTAATATGGAGAAGAGATCAAACAGTTTTCAGATCAAAGTTTCTTGGTTGTACAAGAAGAAAAAACTGCACGAAACAGCGAAAACATTTTAGTACTGAAAACCTTTTTTCGTCAGACACTCCTCAGAATACAAAATTGTCAGAATTAGAACTGGAAACAAAATTAATAGCTTTTACTTAATTGTATTTTTAAAGTAGCCAATCAGAAACCTGATTACAAGATTAGGAATGATTTTAACCAATCAGTGTCTGCGGATCTGAATGGTTAATTGAAAAGTCCCAATGGAAAGACAAATTCTTTTTGTCTTTTCAAACAGTAAATGTAAGACAGAGAAAGAAAATAGTGCACGTATTTGGAAATAGAGCTTTCTTCTCGGATTAAATGTGCACAGAAAACGATTTCGAAAAATATCCAAAACAGCAGACAGCTCCAAGTAGAGAGGGAGGGGAAGTGATGATTACAATAGGAAACGGAGAAGCATAAAAATGTATGAAAAATGTTATGGGCCATTTCTACATGCTTGGCATACTGCTTTATAAGACTCGATTTCAGTTTCGTTTGCATAAATTTCTTTCTCTAGTACATTAAAGCTCTTAACAATTTTACTCTTTATCTTTGTTGCCTTAAAAGTTAATTTTAGAAATCAGAATCTTTGTATCCTTCTTTATGACCCACTGCTAGAAAAAAGAGATGTACTATCGTAATGTCACTTTGTACGTTGATGAAGATCAGGAAAATTGATATGAAAGTTGAAAAAATTAGTTCTCGCAAAATAAATGAAACTACTCGTGTGCTTCCCTAAACAACATAAAGTATAACAGCATACTCCAAGTAGTAAACACATTTTATCAAAATCAGGAGCATGGATAGATAGAAGGCACAACTCGTCAGAGTGCAACCAGCAGATACTCCCTCATTTCGGAAAACTAACAGCTTATAGAGTCATCAGGAGAGAATGAGCTCTGTTTTAGGGTCTAAAAAAAATTAATGCGCACCTCCACCGCCCCGCTCACTGATATGAGGCCCCTGCTGTTAGATCAAGTGGTTAGTTTGTGTTACGTTCAATTCTGCAGCCAAGAATCATCATACTTCTTCAGCCAAATAAAATGGCTGGCTCTCTCTACTGTTTCTTGCATGTTGCATGGTTATTGCTCTTAACTGAAGCAACTGTAAAATTTTGTTGATTTTTCTATTATTTTCTGCAACCTGCTTTCAATAAAACCATTATTATAAATAGATTCAGGAAAATTAGCTAACCAGATTAATTTCATTATGTTTCACTAAGATAAGACCACAAAATAGCCAATTTCGGTCTTCAGGAATCGACATTTCTTGAAAAATCTTTAGTTAAGGGGGATGTCGAAAAGCACCCTCAATCTGATAGCGTAAATATTAGATTCACTTATAGAATGGGTTAAAAAAGAAGTTACCCGAAGAATGTAATCGTCACCACTGTCAAAATACTTCCATCCTTTAGCAGCAACAAACTGAGTTTTTGTTGGATTTCGCAAAAGTTCACACTTTAATTCTGTTATCGATGTAGTGAAGCCATTGACTGCCTTACAATGAATATTTTCCACGCATTCATCAAAACATTCCTGTATATCCTTTGTAGTGAGATTTGCTAGACTATCAAAAATGCTTTTGTAGTCAACCTCTTTC
>JAAAKL020018808.1:0-10083 GCA_010016065.2 Carybdea cf. marsupialis auct. non (Linnaeus, 1758)
GGGAGCGACGAAAGAACGGGAGCCCTAGCCAAGCAACATCCTCAAGATACTGCTGTAGAAACTGTGGTCGGGACTGTCATTCCCGCATAGGTCTTTTTAGTCACTGCAAGAGTTGCAGACACCTACCTGCCGGTGATGGTCCATCGTCTATTTAGACGGAAGGATGCCAACAACAACTCTTCGGAATCAGGGGATCTAGCGCGAGAAGAAACACCTATAGATTGCTGTCGTACAACTCGGTGACACTCCTCTTCTAAAACGTCCCATATTTTGTGCCACTAGATAAGCACACGCAAACGTTAATAAGCGCTTCACAATGAACTATACTTAACTAAGAAAAGGCTACGAGGCTCATGCTTTTTTAATGCATAGTTTTAGAAATGTCAAAGTTATCCGATATGACTTTCTCCATGCCCACTAAAGGTGGCAGTAACAGATTTTGTACTATTCAAACACTGGCGTCATTATTTTTCCAATCGAAAGGAAGAAACATCCTGATTATTAATTTAAATACCATATTTCAAAAGGGTGACGAACTTAAATCATACATAAAACAATAATAAGGTATTATTTGACTAGTATGTCATTACTTCTACCCTCGTTACGTCTCAACAACTACGATATCAGTACTCAATCAAACATAATTACCCAAGAAACCCCTCCCCAACTTATCACTGTAACATCCACTATCATAAATCTCTTTCGTCAAAGAAATACAACTGGCACCACCGAGGTTAAGCAATAGCAGAAGTTTAAAGTGCGGAGATTTGATAGAAGGCTGTTATCTTGATCAGCCTTATTGTTTGTTGATGTGATAAACAATCAGTTTTAAGATGTTAATGAAAAGATCTATAAGAATTGTCATTACTTTTTCCATGGTTACCCTGTCGGATTTACAATTATTGACGGGTTTCCTAAGAGACATTCATTTTACTAAATATATTCATAGGTGATTGGAGCCAGATTGTAGATAACTCGTGTACTCCTTGCCACTATCGCATTGAGCTGCGCATGCCCACGTTGTCTTGTCTATTCCCGTCCCAACGTCCTTTAATTGAAGTTGATTTCACCACCAGAGTAGTAGAGTTCAGTCGCTCGCCGTGCTATTGGTTACCTATGGTTATTAAGTGCTCTACTTCCAAATTTGATCTTGTGTCATTGCGGACATTGTCCTGAGACTTCTTAGAGGGAAGTGCGCATGGCATAATGACTAGAATTTCAACTTGAGCAATTTCTGTCATCTTAAGAACTAGAAAATATACATACAATTAATGTATGAATGTGTAATTATCGAGGCGGATTATGCACAGCAATAACCCTCCAAACTTGAAAATTGATGGAACATAAGCGGATTGGTTTAAAATATACCGCTGTCTAAAAGCATACTGGATATTGATTTGGGGAAGAGGAACAAATAAAATGCATTTTACAGAGAATTATCTTCAGCATACTTCAGAGAATCGACAAAATAAAAAAAGTATATTTTATTGCTAGTTGAGGAAAGCTTACAAAGAAATATTGACCCATGCGGAAAGAGAGACGATGCGGACGAATAACTGTTCCCTAAAACTAGCGATACAATAGATTGAATATGAATAAGATTTGAACATTATTTACATTCTGCAAGGAAGTGTGCGGTGGGACGTGAGAGGAACCAGCGACAGGATCGCGACAGTCTCTAAAATACGGAACATTTCTGGAGGGATTCTACATCGTTCCCGGGAAATTCCCATGAAATTATCTCGCCAGAGTTTAATCGTCATGATTTTTTGACGAAATCAAATAGTCTAAAATTGATGAGTAATTTAGATACATTATTTTGGTGATGTCTCCTAATAATGCTTGTGCGTTAGGTCACTTTCCTGTTCACAAAGATATCAATTCCATCTTCTGCTAGTAGAGAAGTACGAGATATGATAATCTGTAAATACCCGGTAATGTATTCTTCTTACATATTTACATAAAACCATCGTGAAATTTCTTTCCTTCACTCAGTCTCTCAGTTTACAGCTTTACTTAATAATGCAACGAATATATGGTATTGAACACTCTTCCTATATAGTCCATAGTTTTTCACGTTTTTACTATGATAACCATTACTTCAATCTCTTTACAGTCCACCTCATTTAAACAATCTTTCCTCTTAACTTATTTTGAAAATTCTACGATTTTTACCCTTCTACTGTAGCTACGTATATGTTCGTAGGGCTCTTATTGATAACAGCTGCTGACAATGTTACTCTGATTAATAGTTATTATTACTATTATTACTATTGTTACTATTATTACTATTATTACTATTGTTACTATTATTACTATTATTACTATTATGACCGTAAGAGACTCCTCGTTGATATTGATAGTTCATGTAACATTAAATAAACTGGACTCTCTTCCATCGCATCCAAAAGGTAAACTTTTAGTTTATCAAAGGTATCTTTTATCGAAAATTTCATTGCATCTAACCATGAGATTGATATCACATGGATAAAAAAATATGTATTATTAATTTAAATTAAACTTAATTTAAAATGCCACAATGCAATGGTTTGAAATACCAGCCTGAGATATCCTTGATATTGCTCTCCTACGAAAGAACATTCAACTTGAATCACAACAACAACCTTGTCGGTGCATTCTACAAAAGCTAGTCGGACCTTGGAGTGCGCTAGTTATGTTAAAACGTCAATCTTGCATTCTCCTTCTGATTTGCTTATTTGAAATTTTGAATATTGTATTAACCGTAGAGTTTTCTTTTACTGATTTTCGAATGAAATGTTTTCTGTTATGTGTTCGTCAAAATATGTTCAAACGTAATATAATTTTACTGGCATCAGCAGATTCTAATATTTCCAAAATGCAGCTTCTAATATTTCCCAAGTGCAGCTTCTCTTCATCTTGGAGTCAGTACTGCTTTTATATCTTTTTTTCTTTTTTGAAATTATACTTAAGAGTTTTAATGGGTTAGAATTCGCGTCAATTGTGTCAAGATCGTTTGCCAATGGTTTTTTAACAGCGACTGATGATGGCTACACTTTATCCAAAAAATGTCAAGAAAATGACAAATATTAGTCATTCTCTTAAAATGCCTAATATATTGTTTTACTGTTTGTAAATTTTAACCAATACTTACAACCTACCGTATCGACCGACTTCTTCTCTGTTTGTAATGCAAATAGTAATAGGAGTTGCTTCGTGATCAAGACTGACCGTATTGATTTATGGTCTTCTTAGCAAATGTTGTTTAAGCCCTCATAGTCTTAATTTCTTTAAACATTATGGCTAATACACTGTTGCAAATTGAACTTATGCAAATATCATAATACAGGCGCGTAGTATAGCAGGTCGTTGGTTGCGAGCAATCCCTCTTTTGAGCTTTGATTGGAGCCTAGCATATACACTGAAGCACGGAACTCTTCAATCTCACAATTTTACATTGCTGTTTGCACAAGTTAGGATTTTTTAATTTTTTTTGGTGGCATACCTGCTTTCGAGCGCAGAATAAAATCAAATCAAATCAGAGTGTGGAAATGAGATGTTTTATTATATGGCCTGCTCTTTTTCACCCGAATCCAAAATACCATTTTTGTTTCATTTTCAAGTCCCCCTCGAAACATCTACGCTAGGCACCTACAACGCCTGAACATATCTGTGACGACGAGAAGGCTGCAAAGAGCTCTTTGTTGACAATCCTGAAAACTCCTTATCTTTCAAGGGATACTATGTTTAACCGAACTATTAAGTCCTTATCATTGCCGAAGCCCCGTTGTTTATTTTACGTGTGTAATTTAAACAACATACCTCATTGAAGAATTGAACAGAAGTACATCTGTCCCACCGTTATTATAATCTTTCTGAAGTCTTTATTGATCATATTGTACGCCAACTTTAATTTTTTAATTGAACGTTTGCCCCTTTGGGACAGCTTAAATCCATCTCTATTCACTATCGGCAACAGCTGCTCCTCCTTGTAGGAGTGGATTTTTTAGAATTTTAAATTGTACCATATGCCTATCAATAGCAGTATTCTCAGGAGCATTTCGCATTCAATAATTACTCCGTAACATTCACTTAGCAGATACGGTAAAAGTTGTTTTGATTTTGGTCTGTGTTTCATTGATGAGTCCCAGAAGAGGTATTTTAAGTCTGTTGCGTCTAAGTGAGTGCAAAAGAAAGTTCCTTTTTTAATACCATGATCAAGTAGCTGAAATTTCTGTAAATCTAGCTTAACATGAACTCCTCTGCTCTTATTTTATGGCGATAGGAAAGCCCTGCCGAAGACGGCATCTTTTGCCCTAGCGGTTTCCAGACTTTCAGTTTGAAATTATGTATCTATCTTCTCAAAGCTTCTTTTGTGCATTTCTACTGCATTGTAAGTGCAACGCGAATAGATCGAACGTATCGAATAATGGAGACGTCAGTTTTTATCACAAATGATATATAAAAGTAAGACAGTGATATCCCAACTTGTCTTATCCTGTAAATTTTATCAGGCTACGTGCTATAACTAGTAATATCCATTCTTAAAGGTGTTATGTAAGGAGATTAAGACGTCTCGCCCGCGCGGCTTGTTGCGACATTATTGTCCAGTACCATCTGCCGCTTAATGACGTATTTTACACTTCGGAAAATGTCACCTGAGTGACGCGAAGCTCTTATTAATACGGCGAACAATGGAATGAGATAAAAAGGTCTACTTTACGGCTAACAGCTGATCTATTGTACATCATTAATTAAAATACATATTTTATATATCATTTTGGTGAAATAAATTATCGGTAATTATTGGAATCGAAATATGATGGAATGGGTAAAGATATCTATAAACAGTTAGATGAAAATTTCATCTGATGCGTTTAAAGAAGGAATGTGATTTCTTTGGTACGGGTTTTCAACCCGGTTAGTGTGTAGCTGAGATGAGGACACTTGTCGTGGTGAAACCCCTTCGCTCTGAGAGATTGACATCCTCAACTTCCTTTTACGGCCATCGTTATCGACAAGCGACGAATTTTTACGTGGAATGTCTAGGCTTTTCGAACGCCCTGTAGATGAAAGTTTGGGTTCACTTGAAATCAATTCCAAAGATAGCAAATCACCGTCTTCGGCAAGGCTTTCTTCCTTATAAGCATTTAACACGGACGCAGGCACTTCACCAGTGTCGTAAAAGTCCATACAAATTCCACTGTCGTTGGTATTCAGCATGTCGTTCGATTCGATACCCGCTATACATGACGTTTTGTCACTATCAGAATAAATAGGTTTGTCGTTGTCTGAATTAATAGGTTTGTCGCTCTCTGAATAAATAGGTTTGTCGTTGTCCGAGTAAATAGGTTTCTCGATGTCGGAGTAAATGGTTGCTATCCTTTCCCGTGGGGTTTCCAACTGATGACCACATGTACATGTGAGTTGAAATCTCTGGGAGGAACACTGGCTACACGTTATGGCCGCTATTGATGTTCGTCTTGAAGAACTAACATTCGAAACCTCCTGGTAAGTCCCAAAACTGTGATCCCGACATTCCGATTCCCATTGTAAGCTAATCATAGACGGAGTTCTGGAAAGTTCGTCGCATCCTTCATTCTGATATCCTCTTGCATATTTTTCTCGTTTTCGCTGCTGGAGTTTTTTGTAGCAAATACTTTTCCTCAAACACGAATGAAAGATACCTTGTTTGAAACACAAATAGAGGACAAATAAGAAGAGGATGATGATTAAGTAAGATACGCCAAATGCAACAAAATAGAACCACACTCGACCTTTACACTCCCAGGTGATCTTCTCCTCTTTAGGGATGGTCTCTGTTTTAAGTTTTCTTGGAACCTCAATTGCGACATGATCGTCCGAATTAAAACGGAGGTCTGCATCGCAGGACTTTTCAGCGTCAGAAGTGGATGTGGAGATCGTAGAAGAGAATTCAAGTGTTGTTCTGTTGACATCAAGAGCTATATTGATATTTGCTGGTATGTTATATATTGTGCTACGATAAAATACTATGAAATAGCGCCTCTCAGTTTTGGCCTTAAGCGTATAGATACCTTCTTGTCGTATTTTATGTGTACAACAAGTTTCCTTTTGTATGTAGGTAACAGTTTCTTTCCTAGATTTCCAAATTTCGAATTGTTTTTCATCGTCAAAGAAAAGGAGATCAAATTGTTCTGGTGTCTCCACTTTTATTTTTATAATGCTATTTGCCAGTAAGTAGAAACTTCGTTCCCAGACTACACCTTGATGCAGTTGCAATTTCTGAAATAGTCGATAAGATACCATGTTTGAAGACATTCGAGGATTCGACAGAACTGTCAGTCGAAGAGGTGCATTTTCCCCCTTGACATGAATCGTCCCACAAAAATATGTCGAATATTTAACAAGCTTGATGTCTCCTTGATTTAAATAAAAATCCTCTGGGTAGAAACTAATGTAAAAGTGTGTAATTCCGGAAAGAACGCAAATTAGGGCTGTTAGTATCAAAAACGTGTACAAGCAAAGCTTGCATGATTTAAGACTCCTCGGCCTCTTTGGAATAATCTCCTCCGTCAGTGGCTGATGCAGTTCAGCTGAGGTTGAGACCCTACTTATCCGGGATTGTCTCTCCGAGCGACAGCTACAGGAATACGTCGTAATGTTCGTTCTTGTCGATCGTGACCCAATCGACTGTCTCCCGGATGCCCTTGAATTCAAGGATTGCTTTCGGAGCGCGGGCGGATCTGGTAAAGATAAGGTTGCATGTGTAGATGGAATGGTTGAAGTTGATCTGTCATTTCTTGATCCATAACTTTCGTCTCCTTTAAAGCCTAGGTTATTGTTCCTCTCGCCTTTATAGCTAGGACAGTGCTTTAACATTCCCATTTCGTTACAAGATCTTCTTGATCTTGATACGTACAAGTATATTGCTTGGTGAAACTGCTATTTAACTTCCTTTAATTTTACGTTAGAGTTGCTACACATAACTACATCGTTGCTCAGTATTTCATCTTCAACCGCCTTCGTGATTCAATCGATCGTGTTGGCTTAGTTTTTGGTACCTTCAGTACTTGTGAATTTAAAGATGGCCTCTCTAAAGTCAAAACAAAGTGATCTGTAATGTTTCAACTCTTGTGCAAGTAATGAGTTTACACGTGATAATGAAGTTTTCACTGTTGTCTTAAAACTGAATAAGACGAAAGAACTTTTAAGTACTAAGTACTCTTGACAATTGTTTGTTAAGCCTTAACTACAATTGAGCAGACAGAAGTTAACAATTACCTTCTCTGCATTCATAACTCGTTGTCGATCATTAACATGAATCCGTATGTCAAACTTCGCTGGAGATGACTGATGCCTTGAAGCAATTTTCAGGATACTATTCGATCATATTTTATCTTCCCCACCATCTGAAACGGATGGGAGTCGTTCACTGAGTCGCTCATACCACTGCATTTGAACCTTTGAATGGTTGGATGAAGTACTTTTGTGCTTAAAAACTCCTGAAGGTATTGAATTTCTGATGGCTTGACATTATCTCCCTGTCATGATGTTGCCAACTCTCTTGCCACAAGATGACTTGATATTATCTGCATTAAAGATTTTCAGTGAAGTTAATTTCTTTGTGTATCATGCCCACGTCCATAGGAAATCGATAGTCTTAGCCTTGCTTTAAGTCCACGTAAAATAGAGAAGTCAATTCGAATAACTGACATTTATTGAGGTTCACATTGGAACTGTCGGAAGGCTATGTTGTACTGTTTTGAGAAGGATGGCTTGGGAAGTGTTCAAATACTATTTGATGACCTTACTAGTGTCCACTCTTCTGGGACGTTAGGAATCATCAGGAATATGAAATTTTGGTCAACTGTCCTGTCATAAAAATGCCAAAAAGTATTCATAAAATCGCTTTTCGTCAGAAATTTGAATTGCAGCTCGTAAACTTGAATATTCTATCCACAGTTCTTGTGTTGATTTAGTCACGTTGAAGTTTTCTTTCCGAGCTCTCTTTTGAAACTTGAAGCACTCTATCTGTTCAAGACAGTAATTGAAACTCAAGCTGGTGCATTAAATATTGCAGCATTAGTCACAAACTTCTTTCACGAGGAAACAGTGTTTTGTACCCTTCGGAAATTAAGTATCAGGAAATGGGAGTGGAAAGAGCCACAAGGTGTTAGGCATACTAGAAATTTAAGCAGTAAAAATTGGACATGCTTGTTATGAACTGCATCCCTTTGTGGACTACGAAACTATTTTACAATCCTTTCCGTTGATGGATTACAAAACAAGATAAAGGTTCAAGATTTGGTATACGTGACAAAGATGACGGGATCTCTATCCTTCAATAAAATCTTCCTTAGCTTTTTACATGTACAAGAAATATGAAGGAACTAGAAACGAAATCAGACTCGCAGAATTAAGTCATAGTACAGATCTATCAATTGAATGTCGTTTTGTAATACGTTTTAAGAAAATTGTTTAATCTGCTTATTTCTGATTATTTTGGGCAAATATTAATGGTGTCAGGTCTGACCATACTTTAATTGCTTAATCGTTACGTTTTTACCTCAGGATAATAAAACGAAGTAAGAAAATAGCTTTAATTGTTGGTTTAAAAAAGAAACGCCTCCTAAGGTCTTTTGAGCATCAAATTGCTATGACACTATTTGTCCGAAGTGTCAGGAGGTGAATATTTGTTGATGACGTCATCACAATACTTATTTATTTTTTTCAACGGACACCTGCTGACAAAACAGGTGAAGTGATAATTATGCCACTGGGAACTTACGGGAGATGTTCAATACATGTACAATGTATTTATTGGCAACCGTTTCTATTAATGTCGCCTGTGATGCCTGTGTTGTTGGAGGAGTGACTAACACTAACAGCGAAACGGGGAAAAAGTTTGACCTTGCTGTAGATGGTGTTTAAAATGGTAGTGCCCTTTACGTAGTACCCCGCTGCCTTTTGGAGAGGACGTTGCTGGGTCTTTGTACAAATATTGTCCCTTGTTTAGAATCTCGAAGTAAACAAGCAAATCAGATTTATAGTCGATTGTTGAGCTTGGTTTTTGTAGATTGATCTAACGGATGATATAATGACCTTGTACAAATAGTTCCCTCAAGCGTTATGGAACAACGAATCCTGATTGCCAGACCATGGCACCATTACCCTTTTTTAACGTATTTAAAGATAACAAGGTCCGCAAGAGTGTGCGGAAGCCCCATCGTTGTTTTAACGTAAGTTAAAGCCCGATATAAAAGTACAGGTGTCTCGGCGAGAGTCGTTTCTTGAAGCTGCGCTTTGCTTTCTTTAACTTGTGCGTTGGGATTTTCTGCATTACAGAAAAATACTGTACCACAATTACATTTTCATGGCCATTGTGCGCTTTTTCCCTACTTCATAATCCTTTAATGTGGAGTTAATGGTTTCTGAAACTGCACGAAATAGCGAAAACATTTTAGTATTGAAAAGCTTTCTTCGTCTGATGCTCCACAGACACTGATTGGTCAAAAACAGCACTAATCAGGTAGTCAGACTTCTGATTGGCTTCTTTCAAGGCACAGATGGGTATGAGTTTCATTTATTTCTTCTCTATTCCACTTATGATGATTTGTACTCTGATGAGTGGCAGACGAAAAACGTTTTTCGGTAATAAATGTTTTCGCTATTTCGTGCAGTTTTATTGTTTTGTACTACGAACAAACTTTTTAATGATTACTATGTGTTACGAAATCGAGAATATAGGTCAGCAGATAGTCATGTAAGTATACTCGGCAAAGAAGACGCTCTGTATTGTCATGAGCTTTCAGTAAGCTCAAACATGTTTTTAAAAGCGCTCATGTGTACGTTTTTAAGAAATGCACGAGAAATTGACTATATTTCCATTTTTCAAGCTCAAAATACTTGATTTTGAAAGAAAGTCAGTTTTCTGTTAACGGGTAAAGAAATTGAAAATGCTTTCGCTCATTCTCAAAATGAAGTTGTTAACTTGCCTCGTGATGTCTTATCAGTTTTCTGATTATTATTGTTATTATCATTATTATTATAGAGTGTTCGATTCAAAAGGGATTCATCAAAGGCTTGTCCGGTACCTTTGAGCACACGGCTCACTTAGCACAT
>JAAAKL020018809.1:0-10083 GCA_010016065.2 Carybdea cf. marsupialis auct. non (Linnaeus, 1758)
GCTATTCCTTAGTACTAAAATAGTGAAGGGAGTACCTTTTTACAAACCAAGATCAATGACCATCTGACGTTAATCTGAAGTTTCCAAATTTGCTTTCAAATTTTACAAACATTAATCTGTCAAACATTGAGGGAGGAAAATGGCAGCGGCAAACTTTCCTATGGTGCCCCAAAAATCCTTTACCACTCATAACATGGTTAATAATCATACCTTGTAAATCTTTGCATTTCTTCACAGTGAATAATCCAATAGTCTTTTAGTTTATTGTAAAGTTCGATTTTTCTGATATATTTACAGACATATACTATTGTTTATATCCTTTAACTGCCATCTCTGTAAAAAGGATACAAAAGTAGTTGTCCATTTCATACCTGTATGAAGTGCCTTTCTCTAAAATAGATGTACATGCCTATTGACAATTGTATTAAGTATCACTTTCCTTTGATGCTCCCATCCAGTCGTGCAATAACACTTCTGCAGTGACTAGCAACTGAATCTCAACACGGTCTCATCTCATTTCCCTCTTTCCTATGCATCCTCTATGATCTCTTCTTAGCATTCTTAATTCTGTTAATATCTCTTCTTATTTACCGCTCTCACAAATTAAGTCTTTTATAATTTGTATATGCAATAAATACCTCCACGTCATGCTTCATCTTCATTTTCTTTGTCCTGAATACAAGTTCGGTGTCAATTTTTGCTTGCTTCTAGTATTTCCACACCTTGAACTCGATCTCCCAAATTAATTTAATCTATACAAAGTTTAAAATATTGTTAAAGATTCTTTAATTCCTTGCCAACAACTTAAGATATAGTTCCTTAATAACCTTAGGGACTGTACTGCCACCAAAACAACTGCACAATAATTGCACCTACCGCAACTTCATCCCGAAAACAAGCATGAACCTGCAATGCATATGCAAATACTAGTTGTGCATGGATTACTTTGATAAATCAGTTTTATAAACGTGATCTATATACTTATCTAGCATGTTCAGTAGGCAACTGAGGATGTCATCAAGAAGCTTTAGTAACTTTAAAGCAACTTTGAAGGTGAAGATGGGGTACCTCCATAACCCTACCGAGATTATGGAGGGGTTGGGGTGGGCTAATAAGCCCATCAGCTCTATATCGTCCCTCTGATCTGATGAATAAATAGGGCAAACGTTTTAAATTTCTTGAAGTTTCCTTAAATAAATACTGGAGTATTTAGTAAATTTTCTCCTACAAAGAGTCACCAATAAAATGTCAAAGTATCAAATCGCAGCCCTACATTACCCATCGACAATTTTTTTTGTTTATGACCAGATACTATAGTGATTGGCGGGGGATGGGGCTTGTGAATGTGAGGCATGAAATTTTCAAAGAACAAATATCTAGTATTACCGAGTGATATTTGATTAGATCATTCGATTTTCTACTCTGGTTTAACAAACCACTAAACTTCCATGGAATGTATTGACGTAAGCGTACCATACTGTCATGAAAAGTAATCTGCTTGATAGTCTGGTATTTATGCCATTGGTGGAAATTTGTAAAGGTTGGAATTGTTGGCGGACAGTTTCAGGCTGTAAATATGTTAGGTGACTAAACTTGCGGGACACAGCAGTTCTTCATTGTACAGACTAAGGAAGAGAAGATAAACGCCGTGACGGTCACCAGTTCTTCCAGTTCACGTTGCACTGTCTCCGCTACGAGCCTACCAACATATTCTCGCCATGGAATTCTCTCCTAAGTGAACACCCTCAACACTGAATGGATCTCGTGACTACTCGATGCTGAACTCGTTACTCCACTTATTTGCGCATTTACTCATTGTCATTTTACACCAATACTCTCAACCCACTTTCCTCTGTTCCTCTTGTGCGACGTCTTTGGAGCCCTGTACAAAGTCTCCCACAGCAGTTTCACTTCCTCTCAAGTGAACCCCTGCTTCGGTATAAAGAACTGCAACAACTCCAATTTCAAACATTATCTAGTTCCTTGGTTGACGATTTTATAGTTTGTTAACCATCTAACCATATAATATCTTCGCATTGCTTTGTTCTCTGCTCTTCTCTCACATCAAGATTTGACGCCCATGGAACTGTCAGCTATGGACCACTCTCCACTCCTAGTTCCAAATTACAATTTCTAGTCGCTGTTTGGACGCAACTATCGGGAATTTTATCTTCTTATCAAGGTCTGTACCCAATTCACTTTCCCCTTTAGAGCCTCAGACATGACCGTAAATACCTGATCATTTCCTTACCAAGACGAAGTCGCAGAATAAGTGGACTTAATGACTGGCTCTTACTTCTATATCTCTTCCCAAGACAGCTTCCTTTCATCAAATATCTCTTGCTACTGCCAAATATTTTCCTGGTAAAAATACTACGCTGGATGTATGCGTCCCTTCTGTTGTGCCTAATTTCGAACCTCAGCAACAACCGTCCCCTTCCTCTTCTTATCTGCCTTCCCCCAGAGAGGATTCAAGGTATTGAATACGACCTCATGATTTTGAATTCAAAGTTTGCAATGTTGCCAGCTTATCCCTGTGCTCAAATACCACTTCTGTTCTATCGTTCTCCACCTTTCACATCTTGTTCGTATGTAACTTCCGGGGATTGTCCCTGATGCCTCGATCCTTTGAATATCCTAGCAACATCCGAGTCCTATCTTTCCAAACTTATACTCTTCCACAAGTAATGTTATTGAAGGTTACAGTTGTATTCTCAACGGCAATCGCTGCTGTTTATAGAAGCACGCGGCCTCGGGTACTTACTCCTGATGGCCCCACAGACAACTTTAAAATGCCCTCCGGAATCTTGGAGAGGGACACTCGATCACCATACATATTTGTGATAATGCTGGACTATGCCCTTAGGCAGGATATTGATGGGAGAGAGGAAGAGTTTGGTTTCCAAATAGTTGGAAGACATTGCAGGTGGAGAGGCCCTGTGGTTGTAACTGACCTGGATTTTGCAGACGACATTGCCCTACTGTCAGAGCTTATCGGCCAAGCTCAGGACCTACTGAAAGTGTAAAATGATTTGCAAGTCACGTAGGCCTTGTAATGAACGCCAAGAAAACTAAAGTCATGGCCTTCGACCAGCCAGAAGAAATACAAATCATGAATACTGACGGGTCCCAACTGGAAGTAGTGTAGGGTTTGAAGTATCTGCACTCCTATACAAGCAGCACAGAAGCTGAAATTAAGACCCGTAAAGCGGCTGCCTGGAAGGCATGCAATAAGTAGACAAAGATCTGGAAATCTGACCTATCCTGAGAGTTAATAGTGAGCCTGCTACGCTCCACTGTGGAATCTGTCCTTCTTTATGGATGTGAAAGGTGGACTTTGACCGAACAGCTCTGTAAATGACTCGATGGCTGCTATACCAGGATGCTCAGAATAGCAATGAACAACTTTACGGTAACCTCCCAAACTCTTCGATAAGATCAGGAGAAGAAAACTGAAGTTTGCCGGTCACAGCTTGAGATGAGCTAGTACCCAAACTAGTACTCTGGACCACCAAGTACGGTCGGAGGAAACGTTGCAGACCAGCGCTCACCTACATCGACTCACTTAAAAAGGACTGAAGTCTTGATGTAGCAGAACTTGAGACTGCTTTGACTGACAGAGCAGTATAGCGTGGCATCACCGTTTGAACAGACAGATGACTGTTCGCCATAAGTCAAGTAAGTAAGTCAAGTATTTTCCGTCCATAATGTTGGTGAAGTTTGGAAGACAGAGCCCCATTCTTGCGTATGGGCAACCCTTAGTTACAATAATCCCTATCTTTTATTCAATGACTTCGTAAATCATCAGTAGCCCGTGGTTACAAGCCAAGCTACAGGCACAACAACATTAATTGGTCGGGTAACTTGGCATGATGTGTGTTGGCAAGCACCCTGTACCGCTTTGAAAATTCCTTCACCTTGGCTTTTATGTTAAAGTTAGCACCGCCAACGCCATCGATCTTCCGCCGCCACTGTTGAATAGCAGAACGGGGTGCTACCGGTGCTAGTATAAGCTCCTAGGGAAGTTGAGAAGAAAAGCAATAGCAGACACTGGTGCAATTGTGTGACCTGTTTAAAACGTAGAACGTGCTCAGCAAAGTTACATTACCAACAATGTGCACAAACATTAACCGCACTGAGGAAAAACAATAAACCGTTTCCATTTAGTGCATTGATGAGATATGTCTTACAACGCAGTTCTTAATGAGTTTGTACACTAGACTTAAATCGAAAAAACTTGCAAATACGATAATTGAATGTAGCCTGATATTTCTATGGAAGAGGTGTTGCGTATACTTGAAGTCATAGCAACCATTTTATAATGATAAAGCATATTACAAGGATCAAAATAGATAGGCTCTAACCACAGACACGACTGTTAACGTCATCTACTCACAAGGCACTCCATCTGACTTTCTATAACAATCATTCTCCCACACTCTTTGGCCTCTGATGATTATATCTCATGGGGAGCAACACCTGCCCCCACCCCCGCGCGCACAGAATACATCTTGCGCCCCTTATTACCTTTATAAATAACCAAAAGTGAACTTTACAGTCAATTCTGATACATATTTATGTAAAGGTTTTCGCCATAGCTGTTTAGCCTTCCCTCAAATAACAAACCACCCACACAATTATGGGGTCCGCAGTGCCCCCCTATTGACTATTATCTCATACGCTGCAGTAGTATAATTTGCCTTATTACTTTTTTCAGAAACATCGTTAGTGGCTAGACGTAGGCTGATTCCTTTGAAACACTGCCACCCACCAATCAACATGTCCGTGCCAACTTTTCCATCTCCACTATCTTTGATCCAGCCATGGGTGCGATTTCTTTATTTTGCACATAAGCGCATTTGTCAAATTCCCTCCATCTTGTTCCCACCACCCCTTAGACCTGATGTGAGCCTGGTTGTAATTGGTGCACTAGATAGGTCTTGAGCTGTTTTAGCATAAGGGAATAGTCCAAAGAAGCCATATGACTCGAAACTTAGAAATGTGTTTTTCTTCTTCCAGAACGTTAAGAGTACCTGTAATCTGACCTTCATCGCTCGGAAAAGTTCCAATTCGTACTCTGTTTTTTCTAGGATTTAACACACGTAAAAGCCATAAAAGGGAATGAACCTTATTACCAATCCAAGCAACAGGTGTTGGTTTAGTTTGTCTCTCTAAAATGAACTCATACCATGTACTGCATTGATAAATTTACATTCAGGCAGATCATCTAATGTAAAATAATACCACCCAAAGAACAGGTTGTTTGGACATTCGTAATTTACGACTCATATTTTAATTAAAAACCTGTCAGGTTTAATAACGTCGGTAATAAATTTTATGTTATCAACTATATTCGAGGGAACTACTTTCACAATTTCATTGTGAGTGCTTTGGCAATAAATGAAATTCAGAGAAAACTGTACAAAATTGACAAAATATCAATTGCCTCCATCATTCAATTATGATGCTCTAACTGCAAGACACGTATAAACAGATCAATCTTTAAAAAGTATGTGACTAAAAGGGATCTAGTAATAACTTCCTGCTTTTTTTCATTTATCTTCAAGGAGTCTCTCCTTAGAAGAATTGAAGGAATCCGGCGGTGGCAGCACGTCACGACTAACGAGCTACGTGAGCGGACGCAACAAGCTCCAGTCTCAGTTTTAACCGCTCAAGGAAGCGTGCGATCGTATGGGCATATCCTACGCCTGCCTCCGAGTCATCCAAACCACGCGGTCCTGGATTATAGTCCGTCTGCAGCAGGATGGAGACAACCACGAGGCGCACCTCGCACTCGATGGCTCGATGTCGTCGCCAAAGATCTGCGATCCTTTGGAGTTCCTCTATCTCAAGCGGAGCAGCTCGCTGCCGATCGTCAGCACTGGCGAGCACTTGTGTTTCAGGTTGGCTCTACGCACCGGACGGTGCTCGAGGATTAGTGAGTGAGTGAGTGACTCTCTCCTTTCTAGATTTTCAAAAAACTTTAATACAAAATCAACTTTCTCAAGTTTGCTACACGGCTACATAGATGGCTACAGAACGTTGTCGTTTGCAAATCCATAAGCAACAACCGCAAAACTGCGGATAAACAAAATTCTGCTAAAAAGTAGTTTTCGTTTAAACAATTAATTTCTGAACTCCAAGACATTTACACCATTTTTCACAACATCGTAAAGGATTTAAAAGAAAGCTTTAAACTATTTCCACTGGAGCAATAACAGTGGCTCCTAACTCGCCCATGCAAGACGTCGCCTAAACTGCATTGTGTAGCGTCACGTCTTGGGTCCCCGTAAAATTCAACCGGCTCAGGCCCCATGTCCTCCAAAACAACCACTGCATGACATTGAGAAAGCTGATAAGCTCGAACATGCGGTATTGATTAATAATTAAGAATAGCTTGTGTAGAACGTAAATTGAACGAGGCTTCCCCACTGGCCATGTAATTTGTCATCGTTATAATTTCACCGTTAAATATGCAATCTACTGTAAGCGTTTGCTTTAATGACATTTTAGGTTAAAAAGGTGCGTGTTTTTGTTTCAAAGCAAATGGGGACTATGTCCTCAAGGTCTTTTTAACAAATTGTGATATGCAAGCCCGTATCCATCCATTTTTAAGTAGTTTGCTCATTCATATGTGCAGCGACGGACGATACCTTTCATAGAGAAAAACCTCAAAAAATGAAGTGTCTTATTTGTCGTTGTAGGTCAGTTTCACTTCAAAAGCTAAAAGGAATGTAGACTGCTTTTCAGGTTACGATTCATTATTGACTACCGAAGGAAATTAGAACGACACAAATCAAGATCTCTACACGTATTTTCCAACACCAAGTCAAGACTCCGAAGATAGGAAGGCGGGAAGGTCATACCCACATTAAGTACGAAGCGAATCCTATTTTCTAGCTGATATAGATGCTTTATCTATCCTCATGGTTTACGCTTAGGTATCATTGTTATATGTTGTTAAAGACTCTTTATTGGAAGGGCATGTATGCATATTTTGCAACCGCAGAAATGTTAACTCTTGTATTGTAGAGTGATTTGAAGTGATATCCAGGAAGGGGAGCTTGTGATAGAATTCAGAAAGCAGCGTGCACTACTCACTTTCATAAATGGCGACTGACAGCAATTAGGAGTGGGAAGAAGAGAATCACTAATGTTACAGCAATTGCTTTCCTATCTCCGACATCTTAAAAACTAAAACATATCTTGCCATTGTTTCTGATTAAGTTTTAAACATTGCTTTATAATGTGATAACAATGACAAGTCGCCATATTAAGCAAGTACCTTCCCTTTACTTATACGAACACCAGTACATTAGCACTGCTTAAAAAGCCTATCAAACGGTGCGGACTGACTCAACAGATGTCTCATGATGATAAGGCTCTTTAACACGTTAGCACGTCTTCACATGTCTTCCATTGGACACATGTTTTAGTAACTTTAATAATTCTTTATGACTAATAACAATCCCAATTATCAAATCTATTCCTTTGGATTCTGGGGCAGCTGAAGACTGTTATGTCTAAGTAGTAATTTACACAAGCATTTCCGTGGAGTAGCACGCTCAAATTGAAGGCAGGACTTTGTAGGGATATGGGGTCTAAGGGTTCCTCATTCAAGAAGTTTCAAAACTGTAGTGCAAAACAGCAGTCAAATTTTGAAGACGATTATATATCATCAGGCTTTCTTGAAAATCGGCCAATTTGAATTTTATGGTTCCCTAACGAGGAATATACATCTTCCCTATACCATGGGCTCAGATCGCTGTACGAATGTGTGTGTGTGTGGGGGGGGGGGGAATGGATTAAAGGTGGACAATTTGACATTTCCGGGGGTAAAAGTGTGGGGACAAAGCACCTGTTTTACTCCCACCCAGAAAAGTGAGAGGGCGAGTCCCACCTGTCCCCCCTGAATCTACGCCCAAGCCCTGTAACTCTCCTTATGGCCAGACGCCAGTGATCCTAAGAGATTGATTTGGAAAATCAGTTCAATACTGTCCACCTTTGTTTCTTGAGAATCCTCTCAAAATCAAAAAAGTTTATTCCGATGATCCCACTATGCTTATCATTGTACTATTATGATCAGTCCAGTCCAACCTCCAGTTTTTTAACCAGATCTTCTGAAACTCCATCTTATGCCTCCAAGCGACATCTTTAGAAAAGGTTCAACTGATATTGTGCAAAGTAGAGAAGTGCTCCCTTAACTGAACGAAGGAGTGTAATACCCTAAAGCGGCAATGGTGATGGAATATGTTATCATATGAGAGAAGACATATGAGTAACACTTTAAAAATCCATTAATTTTAAAACGAGTGTTCCACTAAGACTCTTGCCGATTTAGTGAAATTTGGAATTTTACTTGATCAGATTGCTTGGGGTGATATTTCATGTGTGATGTTTCCCAGTCACTCATTACATCATAACAGACAATAGGTGCCACTCCTGAATGTTTATGCCCAATTAAAGCCTCCTTCTTTGTTAAATCCTTTGTGTCAGTTGTGCGAATAATGCGGACGTAATAACCAATTTAAGAACAGACTGGACAGAATAGATTTCAGTTACTTACGGTGCAATGGTGTTATTTTGTCAGCAACTTGGATAAACTTTGCTTATGCCTTTGTATTCAATACAATGCGAATCGAGAAAACCATGCTTAATCCTTCTTGTGAAGGATGGACCTCAGAGAGACCTTCTTTGTGCCCCCCACAAAATCTAGACAAAATATTGTTAGTATAAAGGAAGTCTAAACGAAAAACGACAGTTTACGGAAGGAAGGAGCTAACATTGGGGTAGAGGACTTGGATGCTGCAACAGACGCCTCTCTGAAGTGAACTAAGTGAAATCTGATTTACAAAAGGGGACCGACGTGTCGATCCTTTTTTAAATGCCGCTAGAGCTCTGTTTAGAACACAATGTATGTTCCAGTAATTAAGATAGGACTGGAAATCCGATAGAAGGAATGGTCGCACATTGGATTTTCAAATTGAATGCGGAGTATATTATTTTCCCATGGATGTGCTCTAGTAGTCAACAAGTAACATATAATGTTTAACGTGAAAATGACTATGAGAAGACATAATTACGTAAGAAAGCAGAAAGAAAATGTTCAATAAAAGAAAAAGGATAGCTGTGATGTTAAAATCTTGGTGTTTTTATTTAAAAAGGTCCTTGGCATATGGGATTACGTTTTACTCTTTCTTGCCGGTCTTAAATGCACGAAATAGGAGTACCAAGCAAATTGAATCAGATTTAGAATATAAGGAAATTCTACTGCTTCGATTACTTCAACTAGAAACTGAAATGGATAATTTACTAAGACCTTAAAGGGGATAGATGGCTCATGCCATCAGAGTCAATAGGATGTGGGATGGCGGGGGACGGGGATTTTAATCTCCTTCAAATATTTAAAAAGATATAAACCTGGTTTGCTTCCATAACTATTATATAGCCGATACTAACTGTCAAAGTTTATAATTTTGGTAGACCTATTATGTTCCTAGGATAAAGTAAATTAAAAGTTGAAACCCGATAAGAGTCCTCCAAGTGACTTGATAGACGCAAACGTTGCTTAAACGGCAACAACGTTCCTGACCTCTGACATTGAAAGCTCCTTTTATCACTTAAACACAAGTTAGCTCACTCAGATGTTTCTCAAAGCATCATTTTATCTTGTAATATGTAGACATACAGGAAATGTGTCTCTCGCTCGTTATGGTCCTCCAGACTAGATATTTTCCGCAGTCCATTTCACTAAAAATAACATACTATGGTCAAATTTGAGATTGTTTAACTGACCACAGAGATCTCAAACTTAAATTTCAAAATAAATGGCCACTAGAGGGTTTCATATTATCTTAGACACGTTTTCCACTCAATACAAAGTGACGTCATCAATGACGTTCGTCGCTTATATTCATGGCTCCATTATGCTAATAAGAATCAGCCTTTCCGCCAATCAACGCTTGCTATTTATTCCGCCAAAAAACCCCGCGAAGCTCGAGTTTCCATGTCCCTCAAACAAAGCCTTTCGCAAGCTGCTGATCTTCGACAACTTTGAGTACAAATGTTTATATTTCGCTATGG
>JAAAKL020018810.1:0-10083 GCA_010016065.2 Carybdea cf. marsupialis auct. non (Linnaeus, 1758)
CCTGTGCTGTGTACATGTGCCTGTGCTGTGTACATGTGCCTGTGCTGTGTACATGTGCCTGTGCTGTGTACATGTGCTTGTGCTGTGTACATGTGCCTGTGCTGTGGACATGTGCCTGTGCTGTGGACATGTGCCTGTGCTGTGTTGAATTCAATTAGTATAGTTTAAATAAACTGTCATTTTTTCCCGAACTCTTACTTCTTACTTGGCTAGAAGGTGGCTATTGTAATCTAGGCACTGTCTGACCTTGCACAGGAATACACTGAAATTGTACTTGCCGCGTTACCGTTTAGTCGTGACCAATGGTGCTCTTACCACTTACGCCACAGTTTACAGCAAACAAAGGGCTTACTTTACCATAGTTTACTTGCCTGCATTAAATACCTTTATGACAGAATGGTGCCTAGTTATTGCGGTACTCAGTTATTTTCTTCATATATCAACTAGGTGCAAGGATTGGGCATCAGTGTAGCTGATATGCCGCTTACCGTGTACACAGTGTCTGACCTACTCAGATATTATTTGGAAGTGAGGCTGAATGAGGAAGAACAGAAAAGCCAAGGAAAAGATGTGACTGAAGTTGTAGAGTCAGGGAAGCAAGAGGCCCCTAACACAACAAAAAACGAAAGTCCAAGCGAAGTGAAGGACGGCGATGCTGTTAAGAAGAGTCAGGATTTGGATGACGATAACAGCAGTGTTAGCAGCAATGCGGAAGATCAAGAGGCATCAAAATTCCAATTGGTATGTAGCTATATTCAATTATTTGTTATAGGTTGGTGGAAAAGCGTGGATGGTCGATCACTTATCTAGGGTTATAAACTTTGTGGGAATCGTCTCTTCATTGTTTCCCGTACAGGAATAGAAATTTTAAATAGGTACCGGTAAATATCATGTTAACATATAAATTGGAGGTTAATTTAGAAGATAGATATCCAAGTGACGCGCATCTTCTGCTCGCTCGTCGCCTCGTGGAGTCGAGGGAGAGTTCTGCGTGAGCAATTTGCATGAGAAAGTGTGTTTATTGCACATGATTACGACAGTTAGCATATTTACGTTTTATTGAAGACAGTAACTTACCTTTAAACCTTTAAATCTAAAAGAGAACTAAGTGGAAGATATTTTAGTAGTTATTAACGATCCACTGTCCATCCTTTGTTATATGTTGAAGGTGCTGAGTGTGGTAGTGGTTATAAAAATAATGATCAATGATGATGATGTTGATGATGATGATGATGATGATGATGGTGATAATGATGATAATGATAATGATGATAATGATGATGATAATGATGTTGATAATAGTAATGATGTTATCATAATGATGATCATCATGATGACAGCGACGACGACTGCGATGATATTATTGACGATGATAATGACGATGATGATGATGATGATAATGATAATGATGATGATGATGATGATCCACTGTCCATCCATTGTTGCATGTTGAAGGTGCTGAGTGTGGTAGTGGTTATAAAAACGATGACAAAGAAGGTGATGATGATAATGATAATAGTAATGATGATGATGATAAGAATGATGATCATGATGATGACAGCGACGACAACGATGACGACTGTAATGATGATAATGACGATGATGATTATGGTGATGCTGATTTTGATATTTATGGTTATAATTATGCTCATGATGATGATGACGATAATGATGATGATAAGAATGGTCTCAATAAGCGTAGTATATATTAGCATATATCTACAGATATGTCGTTATACGCATGCGTTACAAGGCGAACAACATTCACACAGAAACATGCATGGGGATGTGCGGTGTATACAGACAAGTAGGAAGCACGCCTGCGACTTCAGCGCCTTGTGATCCAGTCAATACGAATATGTTACAGTTGAATTCAATAGTTTCTTAATCGATTGTTTGTAGACTTATACGAATATGAACACACTTTTTTGTAGCCACAGAGAATTGTAAAGCAGCTGAAAATGCAGGAGTTCTTCATGTTTTCTGCGGCCGATCAACTGAAGGTAAGTTTCGGTTCTGTTGTTTAGTATGAGCTGGTTCAGTGGAAGAGGTTGAAGCAAGCTCGGGTGACCCTGCCCGGAAAAAGAACCTGAGAAGAATAAGGAGTCGTGGCACAACTATAAGATAAAAATTACCTTTTCTGACCAAATTTTTGTAATTTCAAGAAAACGGTACAGCTACATTTGCTGATAAAATCCTTTAAGTCTCACCATTTCGGCAAAATCCATCATAAATAGCTTATTTCGTGAAAAAGTATCAGAAAGTTGCTTGCTATTTGTATTGTTGGATGTTTGCTGTATAGATTGATTTTAGCTAGCAGTCATAGGGCGATGACATTTGTGTTGTTGCACAATGTGACAACTCAGATTGAAAGATGCAAACAGTCAATTTGATTAATGAAATGGTAAACATATCCCAGTTGATGGATAGAGTTTGACACTGCAGCTTGATCAGCCATGACAGTAGCGGCGAATTAAGGGTTGGACACTTTCCCATTCCCCTCATACAAAGGCCATTATATGGTGTAACAATAATTTTAGGATAAACTTGGATTAATGAGATTTGATCAATTGCTATAGGAATGATGGGCTGTGATCCCCCTACCTCGAGGTGTGAATTGTGTAAAAACTGTAAGTGAAAATTATGAAATCAGCTCAAAATTAGCCGATAAATGTAAAATTCTTGAGAAATTCCAAGAAAATTTGACTGAATCGCCCAAAAAGTGGCAGAGGATCTGCCAAGGAACAGGTGCATTCATTGCTGTTGTTGTTAGGTTTCTGACCATTTCCTTGAGGCATTATAGACCTCGATTATGTTGCTCTGTGATATGACTGTTTTGCAAATAATCAGAGTGCGGACACCGGAGGAACCCAAAATTCTAAGTGTTTCCAAGTTTTTGTTAAAGGAACACCGGTTTTGATCAGAAATAAAGACGAAGTCAAAACAGGCTCCAGTAGAATGGTTACGACAGCTTTTTGTCGTCATTTTATCAAAACAGTGGCAAGAGGAATTTTTGAATAGCCTTCCCTGATCCGTTACAACATTCTTCTGGCATTTCTTGGTTTTACGGTTTCTATGTTAGATCCTGGTGTTTCTATTTAACGATGTACTGGACTCAGCGGAATTCTCAGAACACTTGGCTTCCTTGCAATCGCAGTCAAAGGATGTTCTGTAAGTGTGTTCTCAGTTACATTTTAATGTTTTGTAGCTCCTTTGTTGTTGTTATACATTGCTATTGTACTTATGTATGTATGGTTAATCAGTACATGTGTTGAAACGCATTGCGTTCCATGATTGTTTGCTACTTCCTGGCTCAATTGTCTGATTCATTTTTTTTTATTCTTTCACTTGTATTCCTTCTTTCTTACCTGTATTCACCCCCTACCCCTCTGCTAGCTTGTTTGCATCCTTTTGGTATCTTTCTTGTCTTTTCCGTGGCCCACTTTATTCTTACTTACGCATCTCGCTTTCTCCCAACAACCTCCCGTTTTTCTATGTTGTCATTCCATTCTTTCCGTCTGTTTTGCTTTACATATTTTCCCGTTGCCGTTCCCCGCAAAGCGCATCTCATTGCCTTTCTATTCTCTCCTTCCTGTCCCCGTTTACCATTACCCCTTTTTCTTACCATTTTTTCATTTCCTTCTTTGTACTCTTTGTGTGACAGTTCTTTTATTTCCTTTCCGTTGCTTTTCTTATTTTCCTATGCTTTTTGTATCATTTTCGTTCGTTTCCTCAAAAAACGTTAACTTAGATTTAGGATAAAACTGCGAGAAAAGAAGTTGAGCATCAATTCCCAAATGAAACTGGAAATCCGAAGAAATTGTAGACAGACGTGTATTATGTTCTGAGTTAATACAAGCATCGTTATTAAAAATGGATTTAATTGCTCGAGTAGCATGAACATGACCTGTAAGCTTTGAGTAGATCGAAATGTTAATTCATGACTGCTAATGATTAAGTTCGGTGCTTAAAAGCCTGTTTCGGCTTACAAAATGAGAACTGGTATTATCCCAATGACTTTTTAACGGGTATTTGGATACTTGAGCGCTAGTGTTCCTGCCTTTTTGATATGAAACAGGACTTTATTATTGTCTTAAGGTATTATGGAGCACCAGCTGTACAATGCCTAGGAAAGATATATATACAAAGTTAAGGCAAAGTTTCCTCCACTGTTTTACTGGAGTAAGGGTAGTTTGTCTAATGAACTGATTCCATACTTGTCCTTTATGCAGACGAGAGCAAGATATATTACGGAAAAAGAAAGCAAAGGAAAGAAAAGAACAGCAGGCGAAAGTTGAAGAGAATAAACCAAAAGAGGTATGTCCCTAGACAGAGACTAAAACAACTGACGTCCAAAGTAAAGTATTTGAAATTTCACTCTTAGATAGAAATTGGTAGAAGCAATAGCAAATATTTGAATATTGTGTCAACTGTACGTACCCAGCTTCCGCCAAAAGCGAGGGTTACTGCCAACCTACTAATTGTCCGAGTTACATGCCTCCTACTAATTGTCCGGGTTACTATCCATCTACTAAGTGTCCGGGTTACTACGCTCCTACTAAGTGTCCGGGTTACTACGCTCCTACAAAGTGTCCGGGTCACTCCCATCCTACTAAGTGCCTGCGTTATCAAGCTTGTATGAAGTGACCTGGTTACTTACCTCCTACAAAGTGTCGTGTTACTACGCTGGTAGTAAGTTTCTAGGTTACGCCCATCATACTAAGTGTCTGGGTTACTACACTTATACTAAGTGACCGGGTTACTATCCTCCTACTATGTGTCCAGGTTACTACGCTCCTACTAAGTTTCTAGCTTTCTCCCATCCTACAAAGTGTCCGGGTTATCACGCTTGTACTAAGTGACACAGTTACTAGCATCCTACTTAGTGTCCGGGTTACTACACTTATACTAAGTGTCTGAGGTAGTAAACTTATACTAAGTGACCGGGTTACTATCCTCCTACTATGTGTCCAGGGTACTACGCTCCTACTAAGATTCTAGCTTTCTCCCATTCTACAAAGTGCCCGGGTTATCACGCTTTTACTAAGTGCCAGGGTTACTAGCATCCTACTAAGTGCCGTGTTACCGCCCTCCTGCACAATGTATGTGCTGATGCCCTTCCATACAGCTGTTAGTGCTACTTCTCGGTCACCAAATTTTAGGATCACTACCCGCCCTTCGAATACCTGAAGTACTTATTAAGGTGAAGCCCAGTTGGCAAGCTCACATTGCAACAGATAATTGAATAGATGGTAGAATCATTAAATGGTCAATCTTAAATGGTACTGCCCAGTCAGAAGATTTTCTTCTCGGTTACTGTCGATCCACTGGATTGTAAGGTTACTGGCCGTCCAGCAAAATCGTATGCTCCTATTTCTTTAATTTTCAAAGTACAGTTTAATTCTGATTGCGATGATATTAGGTCTAGTTGAAGAACCATCACAGTAGAAGATTGTCTGCATGATTAAAGAAAGCACTAATGCATCCCTATCATGCATTGCGAATACGTCGTCTTTGGGCGTCGAGAATATTTTCTTGAGTTGAGTAATTCTCCGTCTGTTTTTCTTTCTTAATCGTTTGTAAAATTGACTTACACGTTCATCCCGATATCCGTATATTTGTTACCACACCAGATGATGACTATTCTATCCAGTTTTTGCTACAATGGGCACGGTATCATGCTTTTCACTGCCCTCAGTCTAGAGCATGCGTAGTTAAAACTGAGGTTGTTTTCCCATTTTTAAATTTGTTTAGGAAGCACCAAAAGTGGGAGCAATTGATAAATTTGTAAGCAAACTTGATCCAAAGGAAGCTCCTACATCAACCGGTACGTCTGCCGACCCGATCAAGAAAGAAACTAAGGAAGAAGATGAAAAGGGACAAGAAAAGGACATAGAAGCATCTACGCCAGAGGTTGTAGAAAATAAAGAAGAAACCAAGAAAGAGATAAAAGACGAAGACGTTGTGATAGAAGAAGATGATAGTAAAGTAGAAATAAAGGAAGAAAAGAATAAAGCCGATGAGCAAGACAAAGATGTGAGTGAAAAGGAAAAGGAGAGGGAGAAGGAGAAAATAAATGAAAAAGAGAAGCCAAAGAGTCAAATGAAAGAAGAAGAGGTGACGTGTGATCTTGCGATGGTGGTGAAGCAACGTAGGTTATTAGCTGCACAACAACATGCAATGAAGGAAGAACAAGAGAAAAGGGACAAAGAAAGGTAGGGCGTTTAATTCAGAATGTTAATGAGTCAACCCTATTTGTATTTGAAAAGGCTGAATTCAAAGCCAAACGTATTGAAATATAACAGTACAAGGTATGTAGCTCTCGGAGGATTGCGCTGGAAAACATATTTACCCAACTCACTTTACGCGTTGAAGCCCCAGCCACATAAACTGTAAAGGGAATAAATGCCTTTAAATCCTTACATCTTTCGGGAAAATGGTGAACAAGCCAAAGGGTGTAGCACAATGATGTAGAGTGGGACTACGTTTACTTTGCACTTCAGGCCGTGGTTAAGAAACATCATTTTATGGACCTTGGAACATAGTGTATTTGGATTAGGCTTCTGTTTTTGCAGCATCTATTGTCTGAATAGGCTTACCTTTAATGCTTGTGTCACACAATTGTACTTGTTGCTTATTTTATTGCACGTGCATTCATAAACTAATTTAGATGCTGTTGAATCATGCAAGTGTTCGTTCCTTTGCCTACAAACCACAATAACTGTCTTCCCATTATTTTCGTGAAGAATGGTGAATTTAAGAAATTGATGACGCCTGTCTCACGTGCATTTTAAAAATATATTAACGGCTTTTATCGTCCTCTTCCCCCAATCCCATCATTACAATGTTGTATCTTAACCCAAAGCCTTGGTTATGCGGGATCGGACCTAAACGTGTACAGATCCAAGCGAATCCTGTCCATTTTCAAGGGTGTTTAGAAGGGTCCGATCCACGTGAATCCACAGCCCACCATGTAGTTTGAATTATCCAACACAACGTTTCCTTTTATTGTGTTTTGAGCTGCAATGAAATGGACAGATGAATTACGAACAATACAGGTTAATCACTAACGTGTAAATATGGATGCGAAAATAGATCTAGTAAATTTACCTCATTGTATCAGTTCCTTCGCTTAATATTCGATCAGTACCAGGTCTTTTACGGATGCAAATTGTTTACACTATATCAGAGCCGAACTATCCGTCGTGAGATAGCATTCGTAAACTGGTATCGCTAGCAGAGCCAAGTGAGTACGGATCCACCAGTTCCCGTGTAAACACAAGCCCTAATCGTACGTGTTTTCTAGCTTATTTAAATAAACATGCAGATAGCTTTTTCTTATTGAAAGGATTTTGAAACACATGAAGATGAAAAAATGAGACATGATAACTTGTTATTTGTCTGACGTTTGGGAACATCTTGCTCCATTAACGTCCATAACCAAACTTCTCTTATAGTTGCTGTCAACATGACCTTGGTGGTGAAGGAAGAGGTCTGTGTTCGTTGGCTTCACGTGAACCTTTGTCTCTATGTTCAGGGTCTAATTGAGCAGGTCCACTCCCAGAAAGGGCAATATACCCCCCTTTTAAATAATCCAGATAGCTTTTAGTAATCCTTTCTAAATTGTATAGGTTTCAAATCCATGTAAATCATGGTTATTTTTATATTACTGGTATATAAACATTGTTTTAATCATATTCTTTCACTTGAGGGTGGAGATAGCGAATGCCGAAACATCATGTCTAAAATTTCGATATCCGATCACTTAATGGTTATCAATTTTTGTATTACGTAAAGGACGCGTTGATCGGTCATCGTACAAAACACTGTAGCGCATTGCGACCAATCCTTTCAAAACCAATCGTTCTTCGAGTCCAGAATTTTGTGCGTGAATGATCAGTTCTTTCCAGCTTACACAGTAGCAAGATAGATGTTTGTAACTACCGTACATTGTAGATATTGGTTTGATTTATTGATAATAATGATAAAAATGATAATAATGATAATGATAATAATAATAATAATTTTAGGAGAGCGAAGTTGGAGGAAGAGTATCAGCAGCAAAAAAAGATACAAGGCTGGAAGGTGACGTATTACATTTTATGTTGAATATGCCATTAAACTTGCTTGTAACATGTATCATCTCAGCGAGCACTCGATTACATGACTATCCAACTTGCCCCACTTTTGGATTCAGTTGACTGACCTCAGTATGATTTGTATTATTTCTGCTAGAATTGATGCTGGTGTAGGGTTGTTTAGAGTTGCTGATAACTTTTCCCCATTGTTTAGAGTTGCTGATAACTTTTCCCCATTGTTTAGAGTTGCTGATAACTTTTCCCATTGCTAGGAGTTGCTGATAACTTTTCCCCATTGTTTAGAGTTGCTGATAAATGCAATTCATGTATTCTTCTATCTTTACTCTCCGCCATTATTAGTCGACTATCATAATTGCCATAGATGTCTTAACCCTGACCGCCAATATCTGTAATCCAACCGTTATACCCCAGTCACTGAATCACGGTCAGTAGTACCACTAACCGCTCGAAACCATCGCTATCAGTACCACGAAAATTATGGCATTACTGCCACTTGTACCACGAATCTCATCGCACCGCCGGCACCAGTACGTACTAAGATAATGGAACCATTGCAATCAGTACTACTAAGATGATGAAACCAGTGCAATCAGTACAACTGAGATCCTCTCACTGCCGCCATTAGCACCACAAAGACCATGGAACCACTTCTGTCAGTACCATGAAGATCATCACACTACCACAAGGAGTGCCACTAGGATCTGCGAACTACCACGACGATTACTACTCTACAATCGTGACAGGTTATTTCCTACCCTTTTTATTTCCATCCACTGGATTTATTAGGAACCTTCTTTGCTAGTATAAATTACAATCATTTGGTGACCTGAGCGTTTTAGGAAAGTGTCTCCCCTACTACTACCTTGATGGAAAGCTGTATTTTTTTGTTCCAGAGTGCAACATGTTCTATGAAATATGAAAGTTAACATCTGGAAAGGGAAGTGATACTGTTGCGACGATGTCGCAATTGATGAACCAGCTCATTATTACCTTTGAGAATGCCAACATACCTCGAGTTTATGGTTATGATCTGATGACAATTTCTCAGCAATCTAACTTTAAGAAGAAAAGGTTTTTTACCTTTTTCATACCTGGTAACATCTGGATTATGAAGCAATAGCAGCACGTCCCAAATCAGGTTTTTTCCTAAGGAAAATTGATTTAAATTCAAGGAACATGAAGGCGTTCATTATAAAAATGTAAAAGTCGATTTTGTAAAAAGTCTGATGTATTTTAAAATCTAATTTGGATTAAAAGCATGATTTTCAACATATCTGGTAAACGATCTTTGATTTTTCGACCCTCATAAATAGCCAGCCAAGCCATCCCTCTCCCCTCCCCTGCCCTCCCGCCTTCTGGTTGTGTTCTCTGTTTGAATAAGCTTTGTTTTCTTTTTGATTTTTAGGATACTTTGGAACGTTGCAAAAGATCTATGCGTTTGGATGCCATTGGAAGTGACCGAGACTATAAACTGTACTGGATACTTAGTGGAGGGAGTCCGTATTTATATGTTGAGGATGGATGGATGTATCACGAAAGTGGACATAAACAAATTAGCAGGTAAACATCACCTGCTAGATTATAAACTTGCTGTCTTTTCATATATAAGGGGTGATTGCCTTATGCAAGCGATTGTGTCTGTACTGTAACTAGTTTGGGTTTTTTGCTTTCTACGTGTGCGAGATCTTCTTTGAAAGTTCCGTTATATTGCTGATTTTTACTTGCTTGGAAGGTGTTTACTTTAAGTCGTAGGGAATCATAAAATACGCCATTAAATAGTAAAATGAGACCAATTGTTTCTGCAAGACCTGAGATCGGAATTTGAGCTTGCTGTTAATGTAGCGCTGTCAATTCAATTTGGGCTATAACCTAAAATGTGGTAGAACTGTAATGGTAAGGTCGATACAGCAGCTAATCTTTCTTGTACATGATCATATTTTGTGTATATAGAAAGCAAAAATTTACCAGCTCTCTTGTTTTATGT
>JAAAKL020018811.1:0-10083 GCA_010016065.2 Carybdea cf. marsupialis auct. non (Linnaeus, 1758)
AAGACTAAGACTCTGACCTACTAAGACGAAAGTTAACGTTAAAGCTTTAGTTAACTATGGTAGCGTTCAATCGTGTTCTCGACGCTCTCTCTTGTTTGTCTATTTACCTTAAGTTTTAGATTAAGGTTTGGGTATTTAATAGTTGCAAGCGCCTTACTGGCTGCAGTAGGATGCTTTTTAAGTCCGGCATGGATTTTGTTCTTAGCAGTGCCTTTTATAGAGCATCTATAAATCTATATATCTAGCAATTAATTTAAGAAAAATTACCACCGTAAACAACAGGCATTTTACAAACAAAGGAAAAGACTATAATGGCATAACAAAGAATCCTAGAAACGTATCTGTTATTAGGACCAAGTATCAAACAAATGAAATTAGTTCCACGCAACCTCTGCTGCTATGTTCTTTAAATACTCGTTCAGTCAGGAAAAAAACTGCTGACATATCTGACTATGCTTGTGACTGCAAAGCTGACTTGTTTGCATTCACAGAGACCTGGCTTAGGGACGATGATGCTGTTGCGAGGTCTGAAATTTGTCCGAATGGATACATGTTCATTGGTCATAATAGGATGGGAAGACACGGAGGTGGTGCTGGAATAATGTTTCCAGATTCACTCAGAGTGAAGAAAGTTGATGGTCTAGAGGTGGAGTCTTTTGAATATTCGGAATGGTTGATTACTGAAAACTCCTCCGAAAAGATTCGTCTCATAATAATTTACCGCTCTCCGTATTCATACGACCATCCAATTACCGTAAGAACATTCTGTACAGAATTTGCAAAGTATATGGAATCTATATTATTACTATAGGAGAAACTCATTATTGTAGGCGACTTGAACATCCATATTAAAGACGAGGAGGATTCAGGCACGCTAATTTTGTTGATCTTCTAGACTCGCTTGGTCTAAAACAACACGTTAATGACCCTACGCATATTCAAGGACATACTTTCGATCTTATTATTACACGCATAGCTGACAATTAATACTGGAAAGACCTCAAGTTGATCGTTACATCTCTGACCACGCCTCCTTTCTCTGCAAACTAGCATTTCATCAACCTCGACTTGCACATAGAAAAGTCAACTATAGGAAAATCAAATCGATCGATGTCACTGCACTTGTGAAAGATTTGGGCCAATCTTTATAATGCAGAAATACCACCTACAACTCTGATGCCAACAAACATTATGTTACGAGCCTTGATAATCTTTCTGAGGCTTATAACGAGACTCTTTCAAACTTGTTGGATGTACATGCTCCACTAAAAACTGTGATGTTAAGACCTACAGTAGCATGGTACAGTGAGAAAATACACCATGCTAAACTTCTTCGGAGAAAGACAGAACGGAACAGGAGAACTTCTAAAACTGTCGAAAATTTTTCAATCTTTTAAAATGATAAGGAATTACGTAACTTATCCCGTTAATGAAGCAAAACACAATTATTACACCGAGTTCGTCAATGAAAACAAGAGTGACCAAGGCCGATTGTTCTGCGCATCTAAGAAACTTTAGGATATCACGATCCCTCGCTGTACACTGACAATGAAGACAAGGCCCTTTTGGCCAATGAAATTGGAAAATTCTTTGAGCACAAAATAATTGAGATTGGTAATCATATAGAGGCTAAAGCTTTTTTTTGCTTTTAACCGTAATCTCTCAAATTATTAATTCATTATTGCAAACAGGACACTTTCCGAAGGTATGGAAAGAAGCATTAGTCGACCTAGGACAAAAGAAAGCAAGGGTAAATGACTTTAGTAACCTGAGGCCTGTTAGTAACTTGCAATACTTTTCGATACTAACGGAGCGTGCAGTATTCTACCGGTTCCATGCCTATTTGACTGCTTATGACCTCTATCCGAAATTGTAGTCAGCCTACAGAAGAAGTCATAGCACTGAAACTCCGCTCCTAAAAATACACAATGATATCCTAATGGACACGGAACGTCAGCACGTGGTACTAGTACTACTTCTGGATCTCAATGCTACATTTGATACAGTGGATCACTCAATCCTCTTATCACGTTTAAGTAACACTTTTGGAATGAGGGATGATGCACTGCGCTGGTTTCAGTCATATCTATCCGATCGTTCACAACGTATTTCACTCGATAGTAACGTTTCTGATAAATTTCAGCTTACACAGGGAATTCCTCAAGGGTCATGCTTAGGGCCATTGCTGTTCACATTATATGCAAGTAAACTATTTGATATTATTAAAAGTCACTTGCCACATGTTCACACTTACGCAGATGATACGCAGTTATACCTTGCGTTTAAACCTGATTCTTTAGCAAGTGCACAGGAAGCAGTTAAGGTAATGGAAGTCTGTATCAGTGATTTGAGGAAATGGATGATCCACGATAAACTTATGTTAAATGACAATAAGTCCGAATTCTTATTAATCAGAAGACAACAGCAGCTGTCGAAAGTCCAGGTTAACTCGCTCTGCGTAGGGAACTAATATGTTTCTCCTGTCAAATCAGCAAGGAATCTCGATATATGGATGGACAGTAACCTTAATCTAAAGATGAGCATGAATAATACAAGCAAATACCATCTTACAAATGTTCGTCGTATCAGTAAATACTTAGATCGAAACACAACGCATACACTAATACATGCTTTGGTAATAGGACGAATCGATTATTGTAAAAGTATCTTATATAGCTTACCAGCCATGGATCTAACTAAGTTTCAACATCTTCAAAATTCTGCTGCAAGAATTGTCATAAGTCTTCCGAAGAATTGTCATATTACATCGCTCTTGCAACACGTGCATTGATTACCTGTACCATTTCGAATAAAGTTTAAGCTCATGACATTCACTTTTAAAGCAATTAATGGACAAGTTCCTATGCATCTACAAGATCTTATCAAAGCGCAACCGAACAGAGCTTATAACCTACGATCCAGTAACAAGGTTGTTATGTTGCAAGTGCCAAACTTTTTATCGAAGAAAACATTAGGCGATCGCGCCCATGTGTGTGCAGCACCTAAAGTCTGGAACAGTCTTCCTTATAACGTGCATAACGAGACAGATTACAACAAATTTAAAATTTTACTTAAGACTTACCTTTTTAGTTTAGCGTTTAGTTAAGTTATAATGATAGAGAACTTTTTAGATTTTGCACTTATAAAAGTTTTAACGATTTTACAATTCAAAGTTTAGTGAGTTTAACTAAGAATTTGATGTATCCTGTACAATTGTAATCGGCATTTGATCATATTGAATGTAATCTGCGCAATATAAGTATTAATTATTATTATTATCATTAATTCAGTTTTAATAATGAGATGTACTGACAAAAGAATGGGGTTATCATGGGCATTCCCTTGGGCCCAGCGTTGGCTAATATCTTTGTTGTTTTCTGTGAACTTCAGCTCTTTCAATCTTTCCGAAGACCTGCTGTATACATTCCTGATGTAGACGGCACATTTGCCATTTTTGAATGTGATTAACTTCATAAAAATCTCAACAAGTTACACCTTACAATATATTTTACCATTGAAAAGAAAGTAAATAACTCCTTGCTCTTCCTTGACGTTTTGGTGGAAAAGGATGGCACTAAATTTCTGACTAGTGTGTATAAGAAACCTACTTTTTCTGGTCAATACATGTCTTGGACCTCTTTCACCTGCAAAACACGCAAGGTGAGCCTCATAAAAAATTTTTGGTTCACCGCGCACTGATCATATGCTCAAAAGAAAAATTAAACCCAGAAATGGAAACATAAAAGTACTTGTTTCTGTCTAACGGCTATCCTAAAGACGTTGTCGACATAACCATCAAAATAATGTTATCTCTGTTTTCCAGGGAAAACCCATTTGGACCAAAGAAATGTCACGTGTACTTAAAACTGCCCTGGCTTTGGTAAAGGTTCGCTTCGATTCGAAAAGAAGATGAAAAAGGACGTACAGGAGTGTTTCGGCACTATGACCGCACGCGTAACTTATACATGTAAGAATGCATTTTCAACTACCGTGTGCCTTCTACAAATTGTAGCGGTGTTGTATACTCTTTTTCTTGCCTGCGTGAGGCTGGCTATGCTGGACGCACTACTTTGAGGTTAGTTGACAGAATTAAGCAGCATGTTCCGTCCTGTATTCGCTGAGCATCATCAAAGCACGAAAACAGTTGGTTTGTAGACATAAAAAATGTGTCTTTTCATTGGGCCTTTTCGGTTAATCATTCAGTTCCTCAGACACAGATTGGTCGAAACAACACTAATCTGGCTGTCAGACTTTTGATTGGCTACTTCTAAAATACAGTCAGGTATAGATTTCCCTTATTTCTTCTCAATTTCAATTCTGACGATCTTGGACTCTTAAGAGTGTCAGACGAAAAAAGTACCAAACTGTTTTCGCTATTTCATACAGTTTTATTACCTTAAATACAATGGTACAATAAAATCTCACTTTTCTTCATTAGTTTTTCTTAAACATTTTATGATGACGTTGGTTAATAATTTCTTTTGTAATATTCTTAAACAGTGGATTCCTTGCACGTCATTTGATGTTTTGTATATGAAATAGAAAAAGGGAGAGAGAGAGAGAGAGCCCTAACATAAAACAATTTAGTATTTTTGTTATACTTAAAGATCAATGAAAGTTGTTATTAAAGGCAAAAAATAAAATTACTGTCATTTCTCAATTAAGATTTGATACAGACGTGCAATATTGACAGAATGTTCAACCGTTGTTGTTTAAGATTACAACACATACAATTGTTTCACCTATATTCGATTAGTCTGAACCTGGGACAAAAGACAAACAGTGGTCATTTTGCCCTTCTGATGGTCACTACTAGCATTCTTGCAGTTCCCATATTATTTTGGTATGTACTTTAAAGCAAAATGGCCCGTTTATTTCAGTCAGATGTCGAAGTTCCCTTGCTTTCACCTCAAATGAAAACCTGTGTCATTAAAGTGATTAATGAGTCTTAATGTGACAATTACTTGACGCACTTGATCCTTTATGCCCTTTGGCCAAAGTGATGTTTCATTACTATCCAATTCCTAAGGAGGAGGAGGAGGAGGAGGAGGAGGAGGAGGAGGAGGAGAATAACGAGTGCTAACGTAGACTGACATTAATAACCCGTACATCACAGACATAAGGAAAAGTGGTTAAAGTCTTGCTTTTTTTGAACCCTACTTTTTAAACAAGAACTCATTGGCTGTCATCTCATTTGAAATTGATGTCATTGATTGACATAGTTGTATGATCCAAAAAGGATAAATGTGACAGATCTGATACGTCATCAATACCTTACGGAGAAAGGTCTCGGGTTGATGTTACCGTTGCACTCTTAAGCCTTCAAACATTTAGAGGAAAAGTCCTATTTGTCTTTTTGTAGATAAATTTGTGTTTACATGCCTCAAAAGTATCACATTAGAACTCTGTGCGTAAATCTCAGCTGCGACCTTTAGAGCATTAGCTGCAAATGATAGTGAAAATATTTTTTAAACTACTTTTGTACTTATTAAATGGGTCCAATCCATGTTAGTGACGTGGATGCATTTATTCATGGGCACTTTTTTTATTATTTTATGAGGAAGATTTAGTTATTAGAAGTCGAAACAGTTGAGACATTAGCAGACCAGATGTAAACATCGCCCTCGTACATTTAAGATACAAGAATCGTTTTGAACTTGCTCCCTAAGACAAGTTATGAAAATCTTTATCGGCTATTTTTAATTTCGCTTGCGTTAATAAATTGATCAACCATATTATGAAAAGGACAGAAACACTTAAATTCAGTTACTTCAAAGCATGCATATTAAGAGGAGATATTTTTATCACAGTAGAGTAATCCTGATAATGTAACGATATTAAAATGAGTATTATCTAAGTATTGGTGCACTTCTGGTCTTTTGTCTATCTAGATCTGTCATCTTGGTGATAAATAGACAGGCCGATTTATTTTTGCTTGGAAACGAATTAAAGAAAGGCCAGCAGAGATAAACTGCAACCAATATCAAAGATCTTGGTAGATAGCAGCTGAGGTAAACCATGGTGATGAATGGTCAAGTAGCATACGAAGTACATTGACTTTGAATAATGTCTCTACAGATTTTTTACCAATATCTGAGAAGTTAGGTCAGATTAAGCAATGCTAAGATACTCATAAAAGTAAAATAAACCTTGATAAAGCCTTTTTTAGTGTCATAAACAAGTACACATTATTTTTATTATGAGAGGGGTATGCATATAGATATAAATTGTACGCATTATATGGCAGTTTTTTCTATCCTTTCTCTGCTTTTATTTGAAAAGTAGCATTTATCTATTTCTCTTAGGATGCCTTGGCTTCACAATACGTTCATGCCCAAGAAAAACAGGAAGTCATCTCTATGGTAACACATCCATTCTTGTTGTCTGCGTCGATCCTCAAGGAATTGCAGGACAGGATGGTCGATTGAAAACAGACGACGAAATTATCTTAGTAAGTAAAAAACACCCTCTTTATTATATATTTTTTAAATATCTCACATGCAGAAGAAAAAAATAAATAGTTCGTACTTGTTAGTATCTTTATAAAATGTGTTTCAATTTTATGAAGAACTAATGTGCCGTGACGTAGAGTTAAGGCTCCAAGTTTTTTTAACAGTTTTTGGTTCTTATTGGAAGTTTACCACTTCATCCCAAGATTGTTTATATTTGACTTTCTTTAATGGAATATGAATATGAATAATTCGCGAAACGTACTTCAATGGGAAAGACCTGGCCTTAACATCCTATTAGAAGTACTTTGGCAATCCCATGAGGAGGGCATTTTTTGATAGCCTACGATATTTAAGGACGTCAACTGACATCAATTTCTCCTTATTATTACTTTCAAAGTCTTGAATCAATTTTACAAGTATTTGTGTAGTTAATTAAGTTGCCAGAATAAATCCAACGTAAATTTCTTGTGAAGCTCATCTTACAGACACTTCAGCGCATCTTCCAGATTACATTATCAATTATTTCCAGCTCACAAGTGTCAACCTGTCTTGCCAGCATCTTGCAAAAAGAGTCCCGATTATAGAGAATTACTTAATAAGAGACAGTTCCGTTAATAGAAAAAGTAAATTCTGACGTAAAAACTCTTAACTGATCTCTGATAGTAACCCTTCCCTTTTCATTATAGTACTGTTTTTTCTCTTTTGCTTCTTCGTCTTTTCAAAATGTTGCTTTTTCTTTCATGTCGTTCTTTTCATCGTTACTAACATTTCTTTACCTGTAATGCCCCACCTGCGCTTTGATATTACATTTCTCCTTCTACCTGGATTGGGTATTTTAAAAGAATTTCCTTCCTGTTATATTATGTTTCACCATGTGTCCCTACTTTTGTCCAAGTAACCATTTATTTGAAACCTAGTTCATCTTTTATACTTTTGTTTTTACGTCATTGCACCCAAGGGATTCTCCATAATCTCCTTCAGCTTAAGTACCTAAGTGCTGCTATTCCCCTCTCACCTGATTCTTTCAAGGTCCGTATTTCACTAGCGCATGTTGCTTCCGGAACGTTGGGTGTCGTAATAAACTTTAGCTTTGTTCCCTTGCCCCGGCTTAGCAATAGCCTTTTCATTCCATGGGTTGCTTTGAGGGCCATTGTCATTTTCCCTTTTATCCATATGCTATAGTCACCAGGTCTTTGATTTAAAAAGCGCAAATAGTTGGAGTAATCTACTTCCTCAAGTATAGTGACATTGATAATCTGTCTATTCACGCCCTCCTCCAGCGCCTTTATGCCGACATAAGCTTTGTCTTTGGCATTAACCGTTAGCTCATATTTCTCACTTTTGTCTTTCATTTCTTTGACAAAATCTGATAATGAGATATGAGGTACATTGTTTCATTTAAAATGTCCTCCAGATAGAGAGAATGACAAATTCCGTAACTCTATCAACATCCTTTGTGCCTCACATAATACATTTAGACATTCCTTTTAAATGTACATTTCAAACGATGCTGGGTACATTACAAAACCTTACTAAACACGTTTCTTAATGTTAAACCATTGGCGTCTTATCCTGACGTTTGACTGCTGATTTCTGGCCCAGAAATGCAGGCTAAATACGTTTCCTTTCATGATCAGGGAATGCTAACTTATCTTCAAAAAGGCTATAAATTTTTTTGGTATACAATTATCGAATAGAGCCGAACATTTGAAAGCACTTGGAACTTTGGATGTGAAGTAATAAAGCATCTTTAGTTCACAAACAACCAAACAAACAAAGACACCAGCACCACAAAAAAATTCATAAACAAAGATGAAGTGTCTATTATGCAAGTAAACACAGGTGTGTGCATATTATTATCTCATCTTCAAAAATATGGCAATGACAAACTACCTGTAAATGTAAAATTATTACGCTGTCTATTCTAAAACTGTTCATTATTTATGATAATAACTTTCTCGTTGTTGCAATCCCTCTGATGGCATTAATTCACTTAAAGCACGCTATGTTAATATATCTTAATATGTTGCTTATACGTTAACCTTAAAACCAACAGTTCAGTCACATATAAGAACAAGCTTGGTCATTCCTCATTATGGTATCAAGTCGTACTTTCTTACTGGATCGTATTGCAAAAACTGGTAATTTCATTCACAAAGAAAGTCGGCTATTATTTGTAAAAATTATATACGTTGCTATATTTGCTTAGAGGAGAAGCTTACGTTATTGATAGAGAACAAAGAATCGCTATCAATCGCTAAGATTAATCCAGTGTACTATCTGTCAGCGACAGTGCTCCATGCAGAGCAGAATAGGAAAGAAAAATGGCTAATGGAACTAAACTTGAAATTTGCTACTGTATGTTTTGCTTAATACGATCTTCAAGCAAATACATATATATATATATATATATATATATATGTACATCTTACATATAAAGGAATTTGCAAAATAAAAAATGCATTCTTTTGTTGCCAATACGTACAAGAATAAATAACACGACCTCGTAATTGTATGGTATGGTAGATTATAAATAGAGGTTCAAATGAAGAATTTTCTTCCGCGGTCTAAAGAACGTAAGCAGACAGGACGTGAAACCTAAGGTAATTGCGGTATTTCACTTTTCATTTTTTACCACTGCTTAGTAGTACATCTTACATATATATATATAAACCTATTATCTCCTTCTGTAAAAATGTGCATCGTTAATTTTAATTTTCACAATGGTACTTTAGCAAGACTCACTAGGAATTTGTGAATGAGAGACTCTTGCTTGCTTCCTTTAACCCATCGACCTATTGTTTCCGAATGAGACCATTATAGCATAGATATGGGTTATCGTATGCTAGCCACACAACAAGATGTGAAGTAATACTAGTTTTTGCAAGAGTGGCTCATAAGGACTGTATTCGTAGTATTAGGCTAAAAGCAGGACTTCCTATTCTTTAAGGCAAATAAAGGCGAAGAACCTGAGCTGGTACTACCAGAAAGATTCCTTCAGCCTTATCGTAGCCGCATTTTCGTACAAATCTATGAAAATAATTGACCAATCATTCGTTTATTTATGGCTTATCTGCTATGAAGTGCAGAAAATAAGTGCTTATAGGAAAGTAACCTATCCTCCTGCAAGTTTTTGTTTGAGAAATTTGCAAACTGCGACTTTCAAATATTAAATCTTATTTTTAACACATTTTCGTGCTGCTTGCATAATTATTGTTACAGTATTTACATTGCAAAATGCTATTACAGCTAAGAGAGTCAAATAGAAAATCATATCTGTTAGTTAAGGTTCTTATTTCTAAAATGAAATGACCAATTCTACAGTTTATTTTAACCCTATCCAATCAGTCTTGGATAGTTTTGGCATTTCTGAATACACATACTTGTAAAGCGTAGAGTCCGATTCTTTTTGTTTTAATTATATTTTTATATTTGCATATTTGTTCACAATTAAAAGAAAAAACACAAGATATTTTAAACAAGCTATTGAGCTTTATTGATCTTATCCATGTCTATAAGAATACTTACACGCTAAGATCTTTCCTCTGCGCGTTCTACCGAGTGGATAGTAGGGATGACTTGATTAATGAGTTTGGTTGTATATTTATTCTAACAATAAAAAACACTGGCT
>JAAAKL020018812.1:0-10082 GCA_010016065.2 Carybdea cf. marsupialis auct. non (Linnaeus, 1758)
CATCAAATTTTTGGTACCATATAAAACATTACGAATTTCAATGGAGTGGGCCTATCCGTTAAATTTATTTACGTCTCCTGTCATATCTGAAAAACAGTTTAAAACTAAATACTTATCCAATTAAAGTTTATCTGACAACTCGCACTTTTCAGATTAAGGTAGACTTCTCCGAAACCTATTCTCCCTTTCTGTTTCCAGTTGCTTAGGTTAGCTCGATTAGGGTAACAAATTACCTGGAAAAGCTGGGATATTTGGGACTTTCGATTTGGGAAGAAGATTCGTGGAAAAAACTCATGGAGTTTTCGAAGAAGTGATGGAAACTTCCGAAAATTTGCAATACTCGGGGAAAGTCGAAGTGTAGTGATAATAGTTCTGGTTTAAAGTGTAAGGATACAAAACATTCTTTCATTGCAATGATGATGAGGTTGCGATATCTTCTTTTTTGGAAATCTCAGTAAAATCTGGCCAAAATGTCACAGCAAATCTTGAAAATTCAGGGAATTTTGAGATAAGCATTCTGTTGCAGACCCTTCGCTGCTTCCGGTCCTAACATTTTGCCTTTCTTTCATTATCTGACATAAAAATGTAGCCTAAAGCCATAACAGCAGGGCACCTTTTCACTTTAATATCAAGAGCATCCCAAGAAGATTAAAAGCTGTATTAAATCGAACATGAAATTACGGTCAAGCAAGTGAAGGCACATCCGTCGGTTAGAGAATAAAAAAAGGATGGGGAAAAGGCGCCGGAGCTAAAAGGGGCGCTTTATAAAATGGTTTAGAAACATGACACTGGAAAGAAAGACACTTTAAATTAAGGTCCTGGAGAAAGACCGGGGATGTCACTGTTAAATAAAACTGTGAAAATGTTGTCCGTAAGAAAGGAGCTACTATTGTAAGACCAAGCCCCACGGACAGGGAATCAGAGTCATGGCTAGTACAAGTTAAAAGTGATATCAAGTAACGCCAACTTAAATGTATTTTATGGAACTACAAGGCAACCATAAAACTTGTTAAAGATTTGGAAACATCATAAAGGAAGTTATAATTTGTCATAGGCTATCACTTTAATCACTATCGATTGTAGGCCCTATCCTCTGTTATACAAGAAATGCCTCTTCAATGGAGATTAACATGCGAATGGGTCAAAAGACAAAGGTTAAAGGTTAACACGATGACAATAAAATCACATGCCACACTACTTCCTTAAGTGACAGTAATTACTGAAGCTATTCTTCTTACACTCCCCTCTTGATTATTACTCATAACACAATCAACAATTAAATTCGATCTAAACTCGCTCGGCTGGTATATCATGGTTCTCATCGACATTTTAATCAACATTTCTTAATTATTCGAATCCCATGCCATCTGAATCCTAAAACTCTTATTAGGGAATGCAAAAGGTATATAACCTCGATGTTGGCAGCTTTAAATCAGTCACTCTTCTCCCTTGTTTCGTTTGTAAAAAAAGTGAAATAGTCAAAACAATAGTTGTTTGCTTTAGGACCTTATGTACTTTTAAATGGATCCCTTGTAAACCGTCTTCTCCAGGCAACTGGGTCTTCTTTCTCATGTACTGAGACTCTTTGTTCAAAAACTGACTTTCTTGCAGTTACATTTCCCAACTGCCCTTTCTTCAGTGACTTTTGCTCAATGTCTTTCTTTCCGGTCCTGCTATCTCCATAGTCATCTTTACTTTGTCTTTTTCCTGGTGCCTTATTTATACCGCTTGATCTTGGGGACCGAAGCAGAGTGGACGTTGCATAATTCAACTTTAAACGTAGATCATTTGGTTTGGAAAAAGGTAGGTTGTTTCTCAGGGTCAAAATATTGTACCAGTTCTAAACTACACTAATGTTCTGCATCACAAGAGAACATGTTTAGAAAAGTGGGAAAAACATGATTTACCTTGGAGGAATAATTTACTCTAGATTGTGAGGAGGAGAACCAGTCGGTTCTTTTTTGGGGGTTATTAATGGGCGTGCATGAATATTCGAGAAGATCCTGTTCCAATGATTCTCCTCGAGACACGTGCCTGCTTTACATTGATCATTTTATCATTTTGCTTTAAACGTTTAAAGGATACGTATAAGATGCTTCCTTGCACTGTGGGCACTTTTTGAGATAGAAAACATGGCACGATAGTTTCTCTGGGCTTACTAAGACCGAACGATTTAAGCTTTATGTATGAGCTGGGATAATGTTTTTTAAGCTCTATTTTTCCTTTTCCTTTTACCACTAAAACCAGCTAAAAGTAACTCCTGTCAATAAAAACTAGGGAAGTTTGAAATTCGTCTATCATGACAGAGATTATAAAACGGGTTCATAATGAGTTTCATAAGTTTTATAATCTCTGATCATGACTTAATCGAGATATCGGATGTTATCTTCGTGTGCGGTTGATGACGTGGTTATTTGGGAAGGTAATGTTGATATAGACCCGCGTTTTATTTACTAAAAGGAACTCTTTATGAGAAATTATGCAGTAAAACGAACGAACAGGCTTAACATTTTTATTTCAGGACAAACGCAAAGTTTGAAAACCTTTACAACAAAAATGTAACGATGACTTAATTCCCGAAAGTATTACCATGGGCCTATTCCCTGTAACAATTGCTTATAGGAGAAATCATGAGTAAAACGAACGAACAGGCTTAACATTTTTATTTCAGGAGAAATTCTAACTTTAAAAGAATCTCAACTTTGATCAACAAATGCAAAGTTTGAAAACCTTCACAACAAAAATGTAACGATGACTTAATTCCCGAAAGTAGCACCATGGGCCTATTTCCCTGTAACAATTGCTTATAGGGGAAATCATGAGTCGGTACTTTACTGCTTGTTGGCCTTTTCTAACCTTTTACATTCCATAAGATGTACATCTTCCTCATGGTGGTACGAGAACGGTATCTGTTTTATGGTGAACTAGTGGATACTAATGAGTATAAACTTTGAACAAACGTCGATAATATCCATCTAACTAATTAATCTACCTACTTTCTCTGTTTAATATCAATATGTACAAAGAACACCAGGGAATACGGCTTTTTAGCCTTCGAGAAAGTCATGACCACGCCTGTACTGATAGATACTCGCTAACAAACGTTTTGCCAATTTGAACTCAGATAACGTTTAGGAAAAGTCACAGAATTTAAGGCCTGTACTCGGAACCGTTCAAATGTGTGCATTTGAAAGATTTCCCTTGAGCAAAACATATGTTGTTAACCTATGTCAAAGCACTATCAATGAAGACAGCCAGTGGTTCATGAATCATAGGACTCTATTTACACTTATAACCAATCACATATCACTCCTTTACATGAGTTTGTCCGTTCTCATTCAATCCTTCTTCCAATCCTTCCACCAATCCCTACTTTTACTAGCGTATGGAGTCTGGACCTTATGCCACGTGACTCCGCACATTACCATATACAGAATAATGCAACAACATGTTATGTTTACAGTTTTCAACAAGGATATTTTATTTGTTTCAAAAAAGTGAATGTTTAATAGGGGCCAAGACAAATGATACGAAGATACTTTCTACTTAAATCGGTAACGGAGTTCAATGGCCAAAGTCATAGTCTTCATATACTACCATTTATCTCCCAAATTTGACAATAAATATTAAGCTACATACTCCTGAACAAATATTCGAATAATAATAATAATATCTGCCCACCAATACGCTCTTTCTAAGCCAGTGAATGGCATAGATGTTTTGGAGGGGTTCGAAAATGAAGTAAAAATGGCATTTTTGATTCGAGCGAAATCGAGCAAAATATCTAACATCCACACAAAATATATTATTTTCTATTGGTATACTAATATCTGAAGATAGCAAGAGATAGTTAGAAAATTGGAGAGTTACGTATTACAGTGTAATTTTACTCTTCAGTCAAAGTTCGAATATGGGATCAGTCGCATCCGACGCCCTCAATCTCCCGCGCTTGTGAGCTGAGACATTAGGAATACTTTCAACCGACTATCTTCTGAGCTATGCATATGCTGAAAATGTCAGATTGAAAAGGCTTCTCCGCTAGTAAAAAAATATATGATAAAGAGAAGCAACTATCTTCCAAGTGGCCTTAGTCTCATATCTCACTCAAAAATGGTCCGTTAACTGATATTCCTGAGAAGAATAGGGTCAAGAGAATCCTTTGTGGATGGTGGCCTAACTACCACTATGAATGTAGGCGGACACATTTACTGGACGCTTAATTCGAAGGCATGTACGGGCTGGTCGTAGATCGATATTGTACAGCAAGACAAGAAATGTACAGACACATCTTTCATGGTGAACCAGTGCTGCAAATGAACGCTAGTTGGGCGATTTTATAATATAAAAACCAGAGGATATTTTATTGGCGTAAATATACGATAGTTGGGCGATTTTATAATCTAGAAACCAGAGGATACTGTATTGGCGTCAATATCGTTAATAAGATATTATCTGTAGCAACTAAACAAAAACTCATTGTTTGCAACTTCGCATAGAACGTTTGGGCGATCACGAAGAGATTTTTAGCCGTAAACCTGAAAAAAGTTAATCTTTTGGGCATTTTGTTAACAATAATTGGGCGACTTGACAGATGATCACCCTGGCAACAGTGTGTAGAACACACGTCAAATCATTGTCAGACACTGGACAGTGACGTATTGCTCCATTATATTATATGTTTGGAGCGTGAAGATGTCATTTGTAGGAAAAGAACTCATGCGACACAGTCTACCCTATCAAGCCTACCATTTCCCTACTTCCTCGGAGGTTCACAATCTTACAACATGAATTCAGCGTGAAGTTCCAGTAGCCTGAAGATGGGAGAAGTATCTTTCGAAACGTAATTCGGAAAAAAACTACGACTCACGACATGATAAACATCTACCATATATGGCATCAACGTTGAAAAGTATTAGTATATTTAAAACAACACAAATAGTTTGTTTTTGGCGCACTAGCTTACCCCAGGAGATGGAAAAAACGTGAATATGGTCAAGATTAGGGGTTCTAAGCATTTTTATTCTTGCTGGCTGAAAACTGAAGTCACTCATTATCGACCTGTAACTTCAAAATATCAACTAGCAGACTTCTCACCAGCGGCTTTTTAAGATACTTCAACAATAGCATTATTGTTTTGCTACGTCAAATTACGGGGAAAGGAATACGTCAAATTAGGGGGAAAGTATTTGAAACGTATTCGATTCAATTCAAAGTTATAGGCTTATTTACTGCTGTCGACAAACTTCAGGACAAACGCCGCTGAAATGAAATTACAGAAGACGCAACCCTGCTCTAATTCATTTGACTTTTCTCCTAAAGTTTGACGAGATATAGTGTTAAAAACTCCTCCTTAATAAGTAGGTCGCCCAAAATACAACCAACAACCTCATTGGTGTGTAACTGAGAGACGGATATTTGTTTTCAGTGATTTCCAGGACCGAGACCGTGAAGCCATTTTATGCTTGAGCAATATTGTTGTATCTTAAGACCGCATTTATGTTTTGCTGACTGCACATATAAACTTCATGTTGGTAAAAAGACGGTTGTGCAAATGGAAATAACTTTCCTTTTGGAACGGCATGGATATTATTGAGGGACAGCATCGGTCCTTGGATTAGCAGTTGATTAACACTGGTTTAAATAGTCATCAAGCAACAATTCAATAGTGAATGGCGAATCATCATCATCATCATTATCGTCATCATCATCAGCATCATCATCCTCATCGTCATCATCACCATCACCATCACCATCATCATCGTCATCATCATCATCATCATCATCATCGCAAATCAAAATTGAAGCAGTAGTGTATGGTGAGGGTAATAGCAATAAACAAAGCAGTAGAGATAATTAGGGTCGACCGGAAACGTGTCATCGAATGGAGAAAGAACAAGTTTGTGATATCTGCACTTAAGAATCAAAAGACTCCAAAGCGTGTTCAAGGTGGTGTGGACTACCCTTGATGAGGGAATGGAGGAAATGTTGATGGAATGGATACATAAGAGGAGAGCGAGAGGTCTTAGAGTTACCAGTAAGTTACTTTTCTAAAATCAACGCTCTGAGTGATCCGAAAGAATTTGTTCCATCTCGTGGCTGGTTACAGGAATTTATGAATAGACATTCTTTGTCATTTCGTACCAAAACAACACAGGCGCAGAAAGATCCTAAGAGTTTGATTGATAAGCTTGTTGCATTTGTCATGCAAGCGCGTAAATTAAGAAAGAAGTTCGATTATGCCAAGGGAGGAATTATTGCCATGGGTGAGACTGCTGTTTGGAAAGACAGTCGACCATTCGAATTCTGCCATCCCAAAAACTGGAACGAAATCTGTTATTGTGAAGACAACGTAATGAAAAAGCGAAGGTAAGAGTTTGCCTCTCCGCAAAAGCCGACGGGACCAAACTCAAGCAGTTTATTGTTTTCGCCGGTGCAAAATGTGAAACTACCAAACTGCACACAGAGTTCAAAGCTAGATGCTCAATAGCAACTTCTGTTAGCGGACGGATGAATGACAAACTAACACTGCGTTATTTGAATGAAATCATCCGGAAGTTTGCATTCAGTGAACGCCTTTTAATATGGGCGGCTTCAAATGTCACATCAGTGACTTCGTGAACGCTCTCCTGCCTACGCTCAACATCGATGAAGTGCCAGTTCCTGGTGCAAAGGCAAAATTCAAGCAACAGATGTTGACCGGAATAGACCATTAAAAACAAAGGTAACTGAGTTGTACGGTGAATGGATGGCAATCGAGGCCAACCATACATTCACTGCCTCTGGAAAAATGCAAGCTCCAACTCATCGAGAAATTGTGCAGTGGGTTTTGAAGTCATGGCCCGATTTTCTGCGTGGCGTGGTAGTCAATTCATTTCGTAGCTGCAGCATCACTGTTGACGTTGATGGTAGTATAGATAATCAAGTTCATTACTTCAAGCAAGGTCAGCCAATTGAAGACGGGTTAGAACGACTGAGATCAGTGCAAGAATCGATTCAGCAGGCCCAAGCTGGTGACCCATTTAAAGACATCACAGACAGTCATGTGAAGATGCTTGCCCAGAGGAAATGCTTCTTGATCGAGATGATGACAACTCAGATGAAGAACTAGATCTTGATGTTGTTGACATCTAGTTTCATTTGTTCTTTTATTTCATTTGTTAAACACTGTTTTTCCAGCTTTTCTCTGATGTACTATCTATTTCGATACAATTTAGATAAAGAATCTTATCTGTTAAATTTGTGATAAGCGCACTCCCTAAAACAAACGCCCCCCTAAATATCGAAAAAAATTTGATAAGCTCTCCGTTCGGTTAATCTAAAAATAACGATTTTTGGCCAAGAGACATTTCTCTTAAATTCTAAAATGCTATAAATGTTGATGATCTATCTCTAAATCATGAAGCCATAATTTCAGTGATAAAAAGTTGATCTCGTGTTGGATGTTTGACTAGGCATACCTCTGATGGCGAGACAACGCGGAATGAGAAAGAATAAGAGAGCAGTTTGCTTTGATTTTGAAGAGACGATTCTATCAGGAACATCTAGAAAGTACGGCAATTGTTGTCACCGTTCCCTTACGTGAGAATCATATCTCTTTATCGGCAGAACGTTACCTGTATCTGTTAGGTTTCAGAAACGATGAACATACGATAAGTCAAAACTTAGCACAGGAAAGGCTGTGGCAACAAAGATAAACACATTTCTAAGAAGTTCGTGCAAAGGACAAAGCCTATATACAATTGTAGCCTTCTGCATTTTGACTTGATTCCATATCGAACTAAAAACTCCTCTTGAAAAGAAAACGCTATGAGTTTCTCTCCTCAAATTGCAGATCCGAACCTAAAAGGCAGACAAGAATCCATCTTTTTGACTTGACACATTTACTGGTGTTCGGATTTAAGGCGTGACCTATCAATATCCAATGCAATGCGAGGTCAAAACTGGCTCTATCGATTTTAGGGAAAAGATTTGAAATTAAGTAAGTTTACCGTTTATAACCTTAATAATTTGAATTTCAGCAAAAATTGGAATGGATATCCACTGCAAAATATCGGTATATGATATGCTGAACCTTCAGGTATGAGTTAGTTGTGTTGATTTAGTTTGAGATTGTTCATGCATAAAGATGAACAAGAAATTGCTCAAAGAGATGTGTTCCTTGAACACCAAATCAATTTCATTTTGTTCCACGGCTTACTGGATATTTAGTAAGCCATGTTTTGTTATTTTTACACAATACGCATGGTCACAAACTACAAAAGCTAGTACTATTCTCCGTACAACACATTCGTATTGTGCTCTATGTGATTTGTGATTGACCAGCACAGCTGGAGCTTGGAGACTTAGAGAGTATCGGACTATTCATCATGGTTTTAAAGCAGTCAAGCGTGCGAACGAACGACTAAATCTTTTCTATTTGACTTTTGCATTGCAAGCTCATACATTCTTTTATTCTAAATGTGGTGAACGGCATATAACTTTAAAATTACTTTTTCCAGTATGGCTGCTTACCACAGAACTCTAGGGCGAATATGCAGTTACGAAACTTTATCATCGCTTTATTGGGATGTAAAGTTTTGTTAGATTTTGTGATAATGATTGCACGAGCTCTGTGATACTGTAAACGTATGGTAATTTATTCTGCCATAACCTTGACTGATTTATGGCTTGTTTTCGTCTTAATTTAAAAAAATGGAATATAGGAGTCAACGTGACAAACGTGTTCCTTCTCATATGAAGTAAAATATATCAAAATATGTGACCAATTTTTCGGGCAGCGGGCAAATGATTTATAGGTAGAAATAGAACTCAATATGCATACAGCATACATGATATTTATAAAGTATACTTTTGCGAAGTTTTTGAGATGCTCTTTACCTTTTTGCAATGCCCTCTGATCAGAATTAAATAATCGAACAAAGTCTGACTAGGTTTTCTTCATCATTTTTCGGACAAAAATGAATCAGCCCCAACCCCCTAGAAACAATTTTCCCGCACGCCTCTTGACATACGTCTCAAAAATATAATCACTTTCTGGAAATCTCTATGCAATCTTAACCGAAAACTCTCTGATAGCACTATAGTCATTTATTTTGAGGGATGCAACCGTACATTTAGAAATTCTTAGATAATCTGATAGGCAAAACCATTCCCCAAATATAGACCTGCCTTAAAACACATGCTGTGCTTTTATTGAGATAGTATTATGCTTTGTGATTGGCATATGGATTCTTTATGGCAACATTTAACAACCTGGAGCACCTCTGAATGTTTCTAAGAAACATGCAAAGGATGCACGCTTGAGGGGAAAACTCTCGTTCTGTTCTTGTACATTAAGCTGTGATTTGTTGCACCGAGAAAGTCGTATGTACTTCCTAAAGAGCAGAGATAATCAAAATGGAAATGGACAGGACTCTTTACCAGAATGGATAAAGGTAGGTGGAGGAGAAGGGTGACAGAATGAACATCTAGAGGAATAGCAGGCAAGAGAGGAAGACATGAGGGTTTTAGAATGATACGTTTTTTGTTAAGATATCGTAGGGGTAGGAAATCTGTTACTACCGAATATTATGGAGGAAAATTTCGTACACACTAGTCTGTATATAAGCTTTAAGTGCCTTTCTGAAAAACTTTTGGAGGGCCTTACGTATCTTTATATCAAAGAATAAGAGTTACACCTTTCTTCATTATCGAATAACAGCTTCAGTTTATAACTATACAAGCCCGGTTATTATCAGCTAGCTGAAGCATATGGCATTGCACTGGAAATTTTTTATCATTCGACTGAAAAATTATTCTTAAAGCTGTAATGGTATGTATATAAAGCTCTCCAGAATTATTTGCATTATTTAATGTTGAGGCAGTAAACTTTTCAGGGAAGCTCCTGCTATCACCACTGTTGCAACTTCCGATTCTAGTACTAACTACTACTACTACTATTACTACTACTACTACTACTACTACTACTACTACTACTACTACTAATAATAATAATAATAATAATAATTTTTTTAAACATCGTATTTATTTATTTCATATACAAACTACAATTTAGATAATCACTATACAGGCATATCTAAATT
>JAAAKL020018813.1:0-10082 GCA_010016065.2 Carybdea cf. marsupialis auct. non (Linnaeus, 1758)
GTGCTCTGTCATCTGCTCTCGTGAAGTGGGAAACTATGTTTCGAGAGATAGGACAGAGAGGGGACTGCAGGCATGAAGAGCATGAATAACAAGGGGGAAAGTAGCCTCATTCTTAGTAGTGGCTTCGGCCCTGAGCAGGGTGAAATAGTTTTTTATAAAGACTGTTTACATCAACTGTGGGAGTGTCAACAACATTCACGTTTCATCCAAATATGACATCACGCTCACGTATAGTACTTTCTCGGTTATCCGTTTTCGTTTATCCGTAAATTACCTGGATCATGATTATCCGGTCATAGCGTGCGGTGCAAGTTGGATTATCCGAATCTTACCACGTGAACAACGTTTATACGGTCAGAAAAAATCAGGGAAAAACTGTGTTTTATGAAAAGTCAGGAAAAGTCATAAAAGGTCAGGAATTTTCGTTGAAACTTGAGGAAAAATCAGGAATTTTTATCATAGATAAGCTGGAGTATAACGATTTTCTTAAAAAAAAAATATAGCAAAAATAGCAAAATGGCAAACACTTACAGTGCAAGCAAAAAGGTAGCAAAAGTTTATCCAAAAAATGGCAAAAAAAGAGATAAGACAGTAAGAAGTAAGAGGTATGAAGACGGGTCATTCGCAGCATTTGTAACACCGGTTGAGCAGGGGAAATTTTGTGTATTTCTGATATGTGCTCAGGAAAAACAGCTTCATGTTCAAGAAAAAAAGGTCAGGAAACGTCAGGAAAAAATATTGCGCAGGATGTGTATGAACCCTGACTAGCAGGCTGATTATAGAATATTCAAGGCTTGCTTTTGCTGTTTCTTTACTGTAAGATGTCGTTGTTAGAGATTGTACTGTTTTCCCGCGACTTTAAAAACTGGCCTTTCGATATTTTAAAGAAGAAATAGCTGACAGTTGGGCTATCCTGTCCGCTCTCTGGACTATCCTGTCCGCTCTCTGGACTATCCTGTCCGCTCTCTGGACTATCCTGTCCGCTCTCTGGACTATCCTGTCCACTTTCTGAATGGATCTTGCCCAATGTTGGCCTTATAATCGAGAGGGCACTTCTGCTGTATTGATTATGGAATGTCACAACGATTGTTAGATGACAACAACACGACTGTTTTCCCTTGATATTATGGAACTGTATGTGCCTTTTTTGTTGTAGAAAGATGTTCGAACTTGAGTTATCGCCTTCTTTTTATAACAATAACCCCATTCCCACCTTCATAAATTTTGTAATGTGAATGCATAATTTTTAAGATACGTATTATGGTCCTTAATAAGACTGTTTAAAGAGAAATTAATCTGAGGCGAGATATCGTAAATGCATTTAACATCGTAAAGAAATGTGTTTCCTTAAAACTCAGCTTGAAAGGACGGAATCAAAGCCAAGGATCTTTTTAACAGACCATCTTTCGTTTAAGTTGAACCAAACCAAGGGTTCTGATTTTTATTTTATGAAAATAGGTTTTAAGAGATTCATTGAAAGTTAAAACTGCATGACGAGGGGGTCCTTAAATTTTCATATTTCTTGTGTGAAAACAGATGCTGACGTCACAAGTGGGAGAATAATTGGGGGCGTAGCCGGGAAAGTTCTCGGGTAGACATTTCATGCTAAATATATCAGGTTTTTCATAGATAGGAATCCTACTTTGAAAATTGGGAAGTCGTGATTCGAGAAGTATAAAAAACTGAGCTTGGAAATTTTACGCCTGCTTTGGCTGTGCATTGTTGCATATTCGAGACGTAGTGGCTGCATCCTGAGTTAATGTCTTATACTTTAAACGTAAACTAAATCTACTGTAGATTATAAAATGTAATAAACTCCTAAAGTACAAAGACAATTCTAATTTAACCTTTAATCCTAGTTATCACACCAAAGGACGTAAGGCCTCACTTGTATAACTGGTATACTGTGAATCGAATAAAACTATTGCCTCGTAGATTTAGCTAAATTCATATGATGGCTATTTAACTTTAATTGCATCTAATAGTGAGACTTAATACTTGATGATCTAAATTATAAATAGCTTTTTTCTCCCTAACAGAAGTGATCACATGCGAAGTCAAGCAGAGGTATTTGAAATAGCCTTGACCTGAATAATCTGGGCTTGAATGATATGGACTTAAATGATATGAACTTGAATAATCTTGGCTTGAATAATCTGGGCTTGAATAATCTGGGCTTGAATAACCTTGACTTGAATAATCTGGGCTTGAATAACCTGGGCTTGAGTAACCTTGACTTGAATAACCTGGGCTTGAATAATCTGGACTTGAATAATCTTGGCTTGAATAATCTGGGCTTGAATAATCTGGGCTTGAATAATATGGACTTGAATAATCTGGGCTTGAATAAACTTGACTTGAATAATCTGGGCTTGAATAATTTTTGCTTGAGTAACCTTGACTTGAATAATCTGGGCTTGAGTAACCTTGACTTGAATAACCTGGGCTTGAATAATCAGGACTTAAATGATATGGACTTGAAAAATCTTGGCTTGAATAATCTTGGCTTGAATAACCTTGACTTGAACAATCTTGGCTTGAATACTGTGGGCTTGAATAATATGGACTTGAATAATCTGAGCTTAAATAATTTTTTCTCGAATAATAATATAAGCATGACAATAAAAGCATGAGCAAGCTCCAGTTAAAACAAATTGAGTATACCTTAACTGATACCCATTATGTCAAATGGACTAATCTTTAATCAAGCCAGGGGGTGGATGATAGATTCAAACTGGAAATGACTGCAGTATTAATACCTTGAGTAACGTTTGATCAAAGTAACACGTGCCAAATTGCTTATGTTGGTTAAAGCAAGTTTCTACTAAGCTACGAGACACTGGGAGTTTGACCTGATGGGTAGGTTTTATCATACTGACATGGAAAGTTTTCATTTGGACCATTGATTCCATGTAATTGGAATTTCCTCGTTATCACTGAGTCATTGTTATCCAAGCGTAGGGCAACCTGCCCAGTTGGATCACTGGTTCCATGTAACTGATATTTCCTCGTTATCACTGTGAGTAATTGTTAACCAAGCTAAGGGGAACCAACCCAATTGGATCAGTGGTTCCATGTAACTGGAATTTCCTCGTTATCACGGAGTAATTGTTAACCAAGCTAAGGGGAACCTGCCCAACTGGACCACTGGTTCCATGTAATTGGAATTTCCTCGTTATCACTATGAGTGTTGTCAACCAAGCTAAGGGTAACCCGCCCAATTGGATCACTGGTTCCATGTAACTGGAATTTCCTCGTTATCACTGCGAGTAGTTGTCAACCAAGCCAAGGGGAACCCGCCCAATTGGATCACTGGTTCCATGTAATTGGAATTTCCTCGTTATCACTTGAGTAATTGTTAACCAAGCTAAGGGGAACCTGCCCAACTGGACCACTGGTTCCATGTTACTGGAATTTCCTCGCTATCACTATGAGTAATTGTTAACCAAGCTAAGGGGAACCTGCCCAACTAGACCACTGGTTCCATGTAACTGGAATTTCCTCGCTATCACTGTGAGTAATTGTTAACCAAGCTATGGGGAACCTGCCCAACTGAACCACTGGTTCCATGTAACTGGAATTTCCTCGTTATTACTGTGAGTAACTGTTAACCAAGCTAAGGGGAACCTGTCAGCTGAAGTAAATCACTAACACTGGCTCAAGTGATTATGGAGTAAGCCCATTTGAAATGCAGGCTCTCAGATAACATGAAATAAACTCATTAACTCCTCCAGGAGTAACCTTTATCAGGCATAGCAACACATATTGAATTAACCTTATCGATGCCAAATCTATAAAATCTGTGATATGGAATCGTGCATTCCTTGATGAAGACAAGAACCAGTTTGTAAATCAAAGTACCGTTTATGTTTAGGATGTCAAATTTAACACTGATGCCTATAAGCCATGGAACATTTTCGCCAACAGGAAATAACCGCCGAAGTATAATAGGGGATAATTCATAATCAGAGGAAGATAATTCATAACCAGCAATTAAACAGGAAGTCAAATAGCTAAACGCAGGCAAGTTACTGGCAGCATATCACAGGGGGAGTGGGAGGGGCACAAAGTTCCTGTAGTTTGGAATAACTTTTATTACGCGAGAGTAAACTAATCCAAGCATACACCGGTAATCAAATACATAGTCGATTTAAAGTCAATTACGAGGAACAATCGGACACTGGCTTGACACATACCCGCGCAGATTTTTCATCGATGGGGCGATGTCCCTGCAATTCTGATCGTTGGAGGGCAATGCTCCCCGTGCCCCCCTCGTAGCTACGGACCTGGCTGAGCCTTTAGTTAGATCGTCGTTTGGATACAGTAATTATAAAGGACATTGATCCGTTACTTCAAACTAATTGATAGCATTCAATTGGATTAACTTCGTATTAACCATTAAACACGTAGCAACTTACAGTAACAGGGATCATATTGGGTTTATGATAAATTCAACATAAATATGGCGAACATCCTTAGTCTTGGTCGAAGTAATGATAAATGAAAAGGATTGATGTAGGACTAACCTGGAAGTTCGTGACAGCGATATTGGCTTGAACAATGGTCAATCAAAGCGTAACTGCTTGATAAAATTGGCTTTAGTTTTCTCTGGTTTAATGAAGGAACACGGATTTAAGTAACGGGAAAGCGACTCCATAATATTGGTTCTTATAATTTTTAATATTAAAGAATACATTTTAAATATAAGGAATGGCCTTTAATTTGGCTAGAGTAATTATTACTCTATTAATCCTAGCCTAAAATTGTGTCAATGACGTAGAATCAAATAATGTTTGATCAAACTGGAACTAACCTTGGCTATATTGGCGGAAATGAGATAATTGGTTGGAATTAAACTTAACTATGAACGAACTCATGTTGTGGAAGTTACAGTGAATAGAATAAAATTATCGAGGACCATAAAATCCTTACTAGAAACGGTGCCAATAATGTGAACCTGTGCGATCTTTAAGCCTTAAATAGCTACACCTGACAACTAAACAAAAAATAATGGCAACTTTCATTGACTTAGTCATCTTGTGTTGAAGTGAGGCATTAACGAATTGTGATCCAATCAGACTAAGAGCAAATTTAAACGTATCATTTCCTGTAACATACGTGGTGCAAAACAGCTGGCAGATAAACAAGTGAGCAGCGCAAGTCGTAACAGAAATAACTTTAACAAGCATTAAACAATAGGAAATAAACTAAACATTGGCATGCCTACGTTGTGACGAGTTAACATTGGAAGAATTTTATTCGAAAACGTAGCATTAAAAAGTTAAAGGTCAGAAACAGGATGTAAGCAGCGTCAATTATCAAATTGGGAGAGAGACACCTAGCTCTGTGACAAGCTCTTGAGTACTATCACTCGTGACGTGAACATTTTGGTCTATCTAAATTTGGCATCTTTGTGGAATACCCAAAATGATATGCATGTGTATTCTGGATCATTCCAGCAAGATTCGAACTTGTTATTAAACGTCAAAGGATGAGGAAGGCGGCAGAGGATCGTTGGCTTTGATTCAAAGTCTTTGACGTCACATCATGTGGTCTAACCACTCGCCACCGACTAGTTACCAGTACTTTTTTAAACACAACTTCTAAACACTGTGTTGTTCTTTTCTTAATAGCAGAGTTCACAGGCTAACTCCAGCTTGCATAGAAGGAGGAGATCTCAGCGATTGTCCATCCGAAACCTGATGCACTACGATCCGAATTATGATCCATTTGATGAAATCGATGTAAGATGAAATTAAACCCAATCTAAATTTGATAATCTGCTTAAATATGACGTTTTATCGTACTTGTTAAAGTCCTTATCATGTAATTTAAACACTCAAAATTCCCCAACTGCTATTTTCTAATTCTTAAAGTTTTCTTTGAACTGTGCGTTGGTATTTCACTTGAGCACGTAGGCTTCTCCTGATGGATTAAACTTTGACTTTTCACTTTGAAGCACTCAGAAGTTAAATGCATATGCACATATAGATATATTACATCATGTAACTGATACACGTTATATTTTTAGATGCACGTTATATTTTTTGACGCAGGTTATATTTTTTGACGCATGTTATTTTTTGACGCACGTTATTTTTTGATGCACGTTATATTTTTGACGCACGTTATATTTTTTGACGCACGTTATTTTTTGACGCACGTTATTTTTTGACGCACGTTATTTTTGACGCACGTTATATTTTTAGATGCACGTTATATTTTTTGACGCATGTTATTTTTTGACGCACGTTATTTTTTGATGCACGTTACATTTTTGACGCACGTTATATTTTTTGACGCACGTTATTTTTTGACGCACGTTATTTTTGACGCACGTTATTTTTTTGACGCACGTTATTTTTTGACGCACGTTATATTTTTGATGCACGTTATTTTTTTATACTGTCTTTATCACTCACAAATGCAAACGGATTAGTCTCTAAATCATGCCTATCACTTTTCACCAGTCTCATTGCCTAATGCTAAATCTTGTTTTATTTTGGTAGTGTATATGTTACTTTAGATATCATAGTAACTTGCAATATCATAGCACTTCCTTTTGCAATTAGCATTCCTTAATTAAGTATTGCTGTGAGCCATACCGTGGTACCACGTCATATTGTGCATGTCTGTCTGCGATGATATGAGTGTATTCTTCGTGACGGAGGAAGATGTACTTGAAATGAGACGTTTGGAGGGTGTTGGTGGTTTAACAAGCATAGCTCTTTTCTCCGGTGGACATATAGTTCGGTGTAAGGATTTTCACGGGGGATGTGTAAAGAATCCCACTGATGGTGCTCATGGAACAATACAAGCACCAAGGCTTGCAACCTTTGCCAATGGTGGCCAGCGTTAAAGTGCATCTGCTTACCTCTCTGCATCTTGCATTGAAACTTATCATTGAGTTTATATTAGCACTGTGTTTATATAAGGTTATGAACACAAACTATCAGGCTGCTTATTTTTAAGTGGACATTGGTTGTACACATAGTCCTCCGGACTTGAATTGGTCATGCAAACATTGTCGGTTTACATTTTGATTTGTTTAAGGCCCAATACTGCCGTTATTATGCCAGCTGTAACACCAGCTTAAAATAGTGCCAGGAAGGGTAAGGCTGCCAAAGAAATGACCGTTTGTCCGAAAATATGGTGCAATCGGCATGTTGATGCCAGGGTGTTTGTAATCTTCTACTTTATGCAAGGATCGCATCTTTTTAAGTCATCAATTCTAGATCTTGCTGTGGAAAGGGAGTAAATATTTCAACTATAATCAGCACCAGAGTAAGCTTCCACACGGAGGGGCGCCGCTACAGCGCTATCCAATAGAGGAGTAAGGGCCGAAATTGTGTGCTGTTGTTTCCTCCTGGTGATTTCTTTGTTGCTGTGGATCCTTTAAGGGATGCTGATGGTAGAATGCAACAAAGCTGTATACCTTTCGTCTCTGCTTTTGGTTCATGCATACACAAGCACCGTTACTGAGGCAAAATGAGAGAAAATTTGTGTTTGTTATGGGCAAGTATTGGAACGCTTTCGTGTGAAGCTGAAAATTAAGTAAATGTACTGTCGCTGCTGAGAATGGCACTGTACAAGAGACCACACATACCAAGCTATATTGTACATTTTCGTGCTGTATCCATTTCTGTCACTTTCGTACCGCCGGGCTCACTAGAAAATCTTTTAATGAGAAAAATGCACCATTGTGGAACACCTTTAGTTCAGACCTTATATTTACTTCAACACCTTTTATTAAAATGCCCTTATCATTCCTGATTACTACGTTTTGATGAGAAAATATTCTGGCACAGAAAATGCACCATTGTCGAACACCTTAGGTACTTCAGATAAAAGATTGCTTCAGCATTTTAACTTAATGTATTAGCGGTTATAATCAAAAGTTTGAAGAAATGATTAACGTGGGTACAATGGGAGTTGCAACCCAATATGTATGATGTGCACACTTAGTAAGAAAGATGTACGGTGTGCTAAATGTAAAATTGGCCAGATATCAGAAACCAAAATGTGTCTTCATTTAATATTACCGAGGTCAAACTGTAGATCTTTTGTAACTGTAGTTTTAAATTAAATTTTGTAAACATAAACTGTCTACGCCATATTGTAAAAATAACTTACTAGCCTTACAACATCATCCAATATTTACCACTTATGGAGCTTCCTACCTTCCGTGTCTCTATTTGGTCTTTCTAATTTGCTTTTGAAGAAGCAGTTTGCCAAAGAACTACATTTCTGCATGAAGGATTTGAACTGTATTACGTAGTGTTCTTTATTTTTGGCACGTTCTCATGTCATGGTATATGATGTGCATTGTTTGTGTATTGGTATGTTCTTGCTTGAGGCAGTATTGTTGGCATCGTATGATCCACCTATTATTTGTGGTCTTTTTTTAGTGTGGACAGTAAAATATGTTCCCTTTTGTGTTGATGATCAGGTTTGACAATTTTTTTGTGGGCTGAACTGCAGTTTGTTTTGTAGAATACATTTGATAATATAACATCTTTGGCAGTATGGTGCAATGATACCTTAGGATATTATGTTGTCTTATCTCACAGTTTCTTTGGCGTTATTAGAATTCAGTGTGACATACCAGAGGCGTAAGAGACATTAGCATTATCTTTGTGATTCCTAGATTAGGTAGAACGGACTAAAAAAAATGCTACAGAGCATAGCGGATGTGATGTGGTAGAGAATCACATATCTTGTGCCACGGCAATTTAGGTTAGGGTGGCCTGGTTTATTCTTTCCATCTTTATTGTTCCGCATCTACCAGGTACCTATTTCCTTTATGGGCTCACTGTGTGAGTTTCAGGTTGATGGCTAAGGATGGACTAAAAACGTCAGTCTTCTGTTTCCTCGATCAGCTCTCTACCGACTGAAATGATTTGGCATATAGATTGAGGAGTTGTGGTATCGTGTTCGATTTTAATGCGGAATTTAGATGGAGACAAGGATTTTAGTATGCCATCAGCACATCTTTTTTTTTAATTATACTCAATAAATCTCTTAACATAATACGGTTTTGCGTAGAGTTGATTATGTAGTCCTTCTGTCCGCACGTAACCACAACAGCTTGCTCTCAGATGATTCTTCAACACAAAGTTGTGCCCCTACACTTCCTTTACTGCATTCGCGTTACTATTGTGATGAAGATCTTGTTGATGGTGCTACAGATGTTACTATACGAGGCTTAAAATCTCTGTGTATGTGGCTTGCTCATACCCCTCTCCCCCTCGCCACTCGCTTTCCCTTGGGCAGATGTTTACTGTTTTTGTATGGTATCAATTAAGTGTACCTCCCTTCTATTACATAAAAGTTGGCGAAACGTAAACTAAAATGATATTTGTAGTTAAAGGCTGGGCAAGAGTTGAAGCAAAAAGCAGACTTCTTTGCTGGAATGAATGCACCATGTGGAATTCTATTTGCCGAGATTAGCCGGCAAAGCTCCTTACCAGTAGACTCTTCAGGGGTTCCCAATTGCCCACGCAGTCAGGTGCCATTCCTAAAGACACAACATCGTACACAACTCTTGATTCATGTATCCAAGAAGTCGATCGGGCCTCAAACCCACAAGCATGAGATCATGAGGCCGAGACCATAACCACTCGACAACGTTGCCTCCAAGAGAACGCTGATAGATTCCGTGTGGAAAATGAAAGCGCGCTGGACTTGGCCACTTTATGAGCTGCTACAAAATGCCATCGAGAGAAAAATGCATGGTAAAAGATCAAGATGCCGAAGAATAATTGTTATACTGGAGAGCTTGGGCAGGGCAATCCATACTGCGAAATGACAAGAATAGCGATAAATCAAAAGGAGCGGAGACAATTGACTTGTGGAAGACCTGTTTGTGGGCAGACTTTTGACAAGAAGATTAGCAAGATGCAAGTCTCCCTTTTGTGACATGTCAGAAATGCGTTTGTGTTGTTTTTACCAGACTTCATCTTTACACAAGAAACAGTTTTCGTCCAAATGATCATGAACTGTAAATATGGTGATGATCATGAACTGTAAACTTGGCGATGATCATGAACTGTGAACTTAGTGATGATCATGAACTGTAAACT
>JAAAKL020018814.1:0-10081 GCA_010016065.2 Carybdea cf. marsupialis auct. non (Linnaeus, 1758)
CTGGAACGGTACTAAAAGCTAATCGCAACTTGTATCGTGCCTTCCTGTCACGCCTTGCCGCGCCGCCGCCCTTACACAATGATTACTGTGAAGGGGAAATTAGGTAGGGCTAGATTTGGTCCTTATTACAAATTATTCTTATAAGCTGAGAGGTTCTACATTAAGAATATCAACATGTCTGTGCATTGCATTAATAGATTTCTACAAGACTGCACATCAACACTGCAAAGTTTGCCAATAGTTTAATTCCCCAATATAGAATTCACCATAGACAGGTCATACAATTCACATGTATACTTTTATATGAGGAGGTGGGCATCACAAGTACAATTATTTTCTTTCAATTTAGGAGCTTATGTATTGGCGGGTGTAAATGGTGAAGGATATATGTGTAATGAATGGCCCCCTGTGTCCCTAAAAATTGTTTCAAACTTAAGTAAATGAAACAATATCATAACTTCTTGCACATTTGTAGATCGTTAATTACAAGAATACATATGATTTTTACTAATTGCTTTCAGGCTTCCTTTTTTTCAATTTCTTATGGTATACTGAATGCCAAGGGTTTTTCCGTTTCCACAACCCTTGAGTATTTCCTTTTACCACTGCACTTGTTCTATGGATACGAATACTATTGTCATTGTACCCAAATTGCCTTAACGTGGGATTATCAGACCTTCGTCCAAGGGAACGCTGACGCCCAAAATATTCTTCCAGAACATCTTGACAGAATCTCTCTGTCAATAAATATTCAAAGCCTTCCAATAGAAGGAACTTAGTGGCTTCTATCAATGAATAAACTGTTATTTGAAGACCTTCATAAGTTTGTCGAGAAATAAACATTCTTGCTTTTTCGTCCTGATTAAACTTCCCATCAGACCGTAGTTCTATGCTTTGCTTCCAGTTTGCAAAATATTGGAGAAAGGTATTCTCTAACCAGTGAAAGCGGTGGTCATTTACATCTGTATAGGGCACTCTGAACTTTTTCAGAGTTCTTGTGCCCTCAGTTGTACTTCTGACATTACAACAGTCAAAAAACTGGTCCATCATGGAGCAAAATTCTGAAGTGTGACAGGATTCCTCTCCTCCATGATGCTTTAGAACGAGTGACATGGTTTGGCTAAGAACCTGTGCTGCAAGGTTGACTCTCATCACTGAAAAAGAATTTAATTTTATGTGCTCCACTCTCAATGTTGGCAGGCAGTGGAGAGACAGTTCTAGATCCTTATTGTATATATTACTGATGTGACTCCATGTTAGGTAGTGGCCCTAATTCCACATCAGTCTGGAGCACTTTTTAAAACCTGAGTGGTGAAGACAATTTCTTGCAGTCTTTAATAAATGTGGAGCATCTGAGAAGAAACAAATGTATCGATGCAGTGCAAAAAAGTTTTTAACTCTGAATGTGACTCCTTTGTTGCAGTCACCATAAAGACCGAAGTGCAAACTGTAAAATTTGCAGTTGGCTGATGCACCATCAGATGTCACAGAGACCACCCAAAGGTTGCATGTCATTTCTAAAATACTGACACCTTTCCAAAAAATAGGAACCAGTTCATGGGCAGTAATGCTAGTAGTACCAAAGTTAGCAAAAGCAAACTTTAAGCTAGTGCACAAGCCTCTAATGAAAACAACAAGGACATGAGTTGCTAGTGGGGTAGTCTCCAAATCATTATAATGGCTTGTTGGATCCCCTAAATCCACAAAACCAATTAATGTGCCAGTTACTGTATCAAAAACAAGATCGCATTGGACTTTCATCTCGTCAAATAGTAGAGCTACATATCGTTCAACATCAAAATAATCCTTTGTGCTCTCAGTGGGGTCTTTCACAACCTCAGGGTTATACCCCTGTCTTGGCAATATCACATTTCTATAGTCGCGTAAAGTTCTCTGGCTTGGTAGACGGAGAATACCACTCTGCGAATTTCCTCATAGCTAGCTGCTGACTTTGCTTGTAGGGAAAGACAGTATCTAATTATCATGGGGTGGTAACGGGCGCCACGAATACTCTTGTCAAAGGCTTTCTTCTGCTCCTCCCAGAAGAGCTGCATAAATGGAGAAATTCCCTTGCCCTGTTTTGACATGATGCATAAAAGATCTTTGTCAAGTTGCTTATCAACTGGCACACTAGACTTGATATCTCTTAATTCTTGCTGTATAGCTTTGATTTTTTTTAAAGTTCCTGAACTTTGATGCGCTGCTCTCTCAAGGTTAACTTTATGCGTAAGGGATTTGTTGATAGGAGTGGTGCTTTTGACTTGGCAGGGGTTGCTAATCTTTTGGCCTTGTGAGAAGTTACCTTTTTGGCATACTTCAAAACCTTTGTACACTCACAGCAAATGGTTCCAACTTTGAGAAGCATGTGACAGTTTGGACTCCGTGAAATTGTTTGGCATTGGAATGGATTAGGTTCCTCATCATTACTATTTTGATCCACTCCACAAGCAGTACTATTTGGTGCTTTAATGAGACAATGATTTATTGTATTAGGATTGCCTGTCTCTTTCACACCATCGCAGACATATTTTGAGTTAATCTCACAAACAAAGTCATACATGGTTCTATGTTGTATACTTCTAAAATTTTCTTTGTATATGGGGTGAGATTCTGGTAATGGCCATCCATGCACTGTAATTGAAAACCCAAGGCCATCATCAATCACAATTTTAGTTCTTGGATATAGCAGTTCAGTGTCAGCTGAGAATATTACAATACTGTCATTTTCGATACTTTTGTTGTATCCATGAAGAACAAGTTTACTAATAGCAACTTTTATGTCATCAAGTGAACGGTATCTGTGAATAGGTCTATTATTGGTCAGTGTGGCAGGTAGTTCATGCTTCACAACTTCTCTTCTAGATCGTCTCAAAACTGTACAGGGTGTTCTTCCAGGAAGGTTCCTTGTTGGAATGGCACCATGTTTCAGTGTTTTCCTTTTATCAACTAGAAAGCAATAGAAATGGTAATATGTAGAAATCTATACAAAGGGATTGAATGAGAGATGATAGTGATTGATACAGTTGTGTTGGTTGGCTAATATATGCTTGCCCCATCTTGTAATTTCAGACATGCAGCTATATTAGCCTGAGACATTGTTCAAAGTTCAAGGCAGTTGTTGGTAAAATTCTCCTCTTAACATGCAGTAAGGGAGGAACTTTAAGGGCCACTCAAAATCACCCACTATTGCAGGCATTGCAGAGAAAGCAGAGGGGGGGGGCATCTCTACTTTTCTGGTTGAGTGACTTTTTCTCACCAATAAACCAGTGCACATGATATCAACACTGAGCTTTAATGATTAAACAAATTTGAGGGACATACCGTTTATATTTGGGAAACAAGCAGGTGGGATTTAGTTAAAATGTGTCATCTGTGTTCGTCAATTTCATGGTGTCGTAATCCCACATTGGCTAATTAAATGTAAACAAACAGAAGAGGGAATAATTTCCTATCACCCTTTCAAAACACAATATTAAAGTACCCTTTCAACTTGTTCCCCTGTGCTAAATAGCAATGTCCTATATGCTCATTATCAACATGTGAGGTAAATAGTTTTATGTCAATGTCAACCTAAATAGGTTTAAAAACAAAAGTTCGCGATTCCTGAGTGATTTGTGGGACCTGCCTCCATACCTCCTATAGACACTATCTCCTGTTAGATATTGAACCTTGGCTCTCTACGTGATCCAAGAACGAGCGCTTCTCAAGTGGCTTCGGGGCGTGGTGAAAGATCGAGAAATAATTACATTGACTCACAAGCTGCTGGCAAATGAGATCATTACACGGTAATCAATTAGCACAAAAGGCTCAAAGCTTTATGCGAATACGGGTAGTCGCAACTATGACCGCTCACAGTTTCGCTTGGAAACCAAGTCGTTGCCACAAACAATCTAACGACTCGTGGAGGAGTCAACGAGCGTAAAGGTAAATGGCTCGCTCTTACTAGCTTCTGGAATTAGCTAAAAACATTTCTACAGGTCGAAAAGAGTTCTTGACGACCTAAAATTGCATGAAACAAGATTAAAGCTCATCGTGAGTAACGAAACAAACATTGCTTACTATGAGTCGTATTGCTTTTGAAAAAGTGCTACAAGACAATTTAAGAGAGAGTAGGCCTACAGTAGACCTGTAGCCTAGACTACTACCGGTATACGAGAACATAAATAGCAAACATCGATCAAAGTACACTTACAGCATTGAATGTCTTCTGCATTGAAGTGTTTCTCACAAATATGAACAGTATCTTGCTCCAATTGACGTTTAAAATCAGCATCCTGAAGTTATAATCTGAATCAGTCGATTTCTCCACGCTTTGCTCCGGTCATTGATCGGCGCTTTAACCTTAAATATTGATATATTTTGGGTTCTTCTCGACGTTCCACATAGAGGAATACAGCAGTTACCTCCGGGCATAGTAGTACACACGACATTTATCGACCACGCTAAGGCAAAATCGTAATGATATCAACAACCCGCTTTCTCCTCTAACAACGCAGCTACTCTTTGTTTTGATTTTCTTGTGCACCCATAATTTTTGGCAGCATGGGAACACAGGGACAAAAAGATCATCCCTTTGATGTTTACCGACCTACCAGTCCAGGGATATCCATTGTCTGTGGTCAAATGTATGCCTATTGAAAGCGCGAACACTATTAGCTTTATTGTCCAATCTCCTTAGAGTAAACCATGTAGAAAATCTTTGATTCATTACAACTCAAGATAATTATTGGTAAAGAAATATAGGCTCTCCATTTAACAATCAAGACCACCTCTCTTATTTAGTGCCATTTTCAAATCTAGAAGGTGGTATGACTCCTGACGCATGGAGAACACGGTAAAAAATCGTGTATTGATGACAGATGCGGGATGTTAGAAGACAGCTACATGGAAACCCCGTTTTAGAAACGAAGCAATTTGTGCTTCTATGCCTGTTTCTTAAAACAGCCATCTACTTTGTAGAAATGTCAATAATATCTGTTTGACAAATGAGCAGATCTTTCCGTAAAGGTACAAAGGTATATTACTCTATAGCTAAATTAGAAATGTGCATCTACTTCTATATCAGGTCGGATCGAGTAAATTCCTACATTATAAACTTTTACACCCATCCAGCTGGTTTTGTTATTTCCTTTGCCCTCCCCCATCCCGATTTTGTACCTCTTATGGAAAACCACAATGCTTCGACCTTAAAGGGAATCTTAGGATGCTGGGCATCTGTTATCTTACCCAGTGCATGGTGGCACCTCATGCAGGTATGAAATGGCATTTACCTCCCTAAATATAAGAGAAAGAGGAAGTGCTTCTATGCCTGTTTCTTAAAATAGCCATTTACTTTCTGGAAATTCCACTAATATTTGTTTGATAAATGAGCAGATCTTTCCGTAAAAGTACAAAGGTATATTACTCTATAGCTAAACTAGAAATGTGCATCTAATGTGCACATAATAAACTTTCATACCCCTCTAGCCTTTTATTGGACACCACGATGCTTGAGTATTCAGGGAAATCTTAGAAGGCTGAGCACCATTTAGTCTATTAAGCGTATAATCGGAATGTAGGGTCCTGCAAAAAGAAGTCGTTGAAGGATGTTAATAAGTGGGTAGTGCCATCGAATTCGACGAAGCTGAGGTCTGCCGAAAGCCTTCAGTGTTACTATACATATAACAGAGAGCAAAACTTTGTTATATTTCACTTTCTAAAAATCTTGGCATTTTGAAATATCTCGCATCTACATAGAGGTTGTAAGACAATACTGGGAGAGAAGTTGTCTGAAGTTTCGTTCCTACGCAGCCCCTAACAAGGCGTCGGTGTTCTGCCTATTTAAGTAGACTCGAAAAGGATTTTGAGGTCAATAAGGAGTTTTAATCAATTGGAGGCTTACGCCACCACACGTTATCTCATTGCTTCAAGGTCAATAGAAAATAATAAGAAAAAACTGTTATTACAACTTTTATTCAGCTATCTGTTTCCTGTCGTTTGCATGTTCCAAACAACTTTCAATAGGTTTTCGCAGCCATTCGAAGTGTTTTGCAAGAAATACAATAGCTATCAAATTCAATAAGATAGTCCAACAACAAAAATAAACGAGACAACGAAATGATATTCCCATAGTCAGGCCGGTCACAATCGAAGTCAGATATTCTCCAGCAGCGAAAATGCCTTGCGAGTAGCTCTGATTAGCCTTAGAAACACGGTTAGACACAATGGCTTTTAAAGCAATCGAATTCAAGCAAAAGCCCAGAAAAAAGCAACCTGAATAGATATAGAAAAACAGCATTGACACCCAAACTTTTAAATCCTGCGCAAATATGGTAAGTATCAAAAATGAATAACCAATGAAAAAAGCACAAAATCCAGCTATGGACAGACTAACAGTACTAAAGCGGGTTTGTAGCTTTGTACCACCAAGAAGAATGGTTCCAATGATAACACCTGATACCATATAAATGTAAGCAACAGACTGAAGATTTACGTTTAGAATCTGGGTAGCTACAAGTGGAAGGAGGCCATAGCCGCTTAAAAAACTATATGCCCAAACCACCTGTCCATACAATAAGATCAATATATCTGAACGCTTCAGAAACTCAACAAGTACTAGCCACCAGTTGCCTTTTGATGCAACAACAAAATTCTTTTTGCTGATACTCTTGCGCCCATTCTTCGATCCTGGATAATAATTACCGCTGTCCAAGTCGGCATGGCTTCTACCATGTTGGGAATGTTGGATACTTGATATTAGTGCATCTGTCTCGGTTACAGGAAGATCTTCCTTCTGTTCACGTTGTAATAACCTTTGTTTTTCACGGGATATATCAGATAAACCAAAAGCGCAGACGATAAACAAGATTAAATACAGGCAGAATAGCAACACACCAGGTGCATTGGTGTACCTGATACTCATAAAACCTAGGTCTACGTTCTCAAATTTGGGTATGATATTAAAACCAGGTCCAATACAACAACCAAGGCTGTACATCGCCATCAGGAAACTGGCTTCTCGTCGCATATCGTTATTTGAATAACATCGCCCGTATTCTCCATAGGCGATTGGAAACATCGCATCTATGGCTCCGCCCAGGCAATGTCCAAATAGAACCATATAACGATTAGTAGCAAGGCTGTAGACAGCATTCCCTAATACTGTGATTCCTGTAATCGCTACAACGATCCTTCGAAATCGTAACGTTGTGTCCGAGATTCTCCCAAAAATAATTCCACTGAGCATGCTAGCCAGGCAGTAAGCAGTAACTACCTCACCAACAAAGAAGGGTACGTCCGGTGTTCGAAGTTCCCTTAAATAAAATGGGAGACTTGGCAAAATAACCGAAAATTCAATTCCTATTCCAAAGAATATTGCACGAAGAATAAACTTCGTTCTTTTCAGTTGTTGCTTCCAAACTTCCATACTAAATGAGGAGTAAATTCGTCAAACCACAGACAATCGATATCCCCTGGACTGGAAAGCCGGTAAACATCAAAGGGGGCTTTTTTTGTTCTGATTCTGATGTTGAAACTATTCTCGACATAGATTATGAGTGCACAGATTTGCAAAGTGAACAGACGTGTAACATGGCTTCTGCTGCTCGAGACTTAGATCTAGATGATATGGATGACTTTCTTTTAAACTTAAATTTGGACGTAATCGACAGTGCTGAGGATGTGCAACAACATTTTGACGCTGCTGTTACTGAGGTAGGCATAGAATAGATAGTTGTAACTTCTCTTTGTAAGGTTTGACTAAGCGATGTTACGGTTGTAGGCATACTGCACTGACCTCACGAGTTTACTTAGATATCGTTAGTTCAGAGTGCAGTGGATCTTACTGCACTCGAAGATACTACGTTTTACTGGGAACCAACTTTTTCAATAACAAGAGACTTGTTCCGTTATGTTGATCTAAAATGGTTCCTGGTCTAATTTATTTCGATTGTCGACCTTGCTCTTATCCCACGGTCGTCCACGAAGAACTCGACATCAACCGCTAAAAGTGATTCTTAGCTTTGTGGGCCATCACGAACATGATAGTACAGGTCCCGCTTTTGTTTCCTGCTTAGATTTAAGGGAGGAACACGAAATCAACGGGTACCCTGCCACCTCGACCATAACAGGACAGTTTTGTTTATGTCTGTGTAGCTCAGCATCGCCGGTCATCGGTACCTTACCATCGCCTACGCTGTACTGTTACTTCTAGATGTGGCTTATTACAGTCCAGCATGTTTGACCGTGGATTTATTATATGAATCGACCTCGAGACATTATTACAAGAATCAGGCCAGTCAAATGCAATGTTTTCATTCATTATACTTTGTCTGACTCGTACAATAATATGTGCTTTATTTTCTTTACAGATACAAGCTGGTACGTTTCAGTGCTCAGACTGTAAAAAAATTTGTAAATCGAAGAGTGGTCTTTCAAGACACAAAAACAATAAGCACAGGATTCCCGATGGTATCCCACTTGCACCTTCTAATAGGGGAGACAATGACATGGAATGGGCTTCAGAGGCCTATCGTCTCTTAAAGGATTCCTGTGTGATGTTATCCAAGGACAAATGTTATGAAGCTGACGTTCGATCTGAGTTCCTCTCTCCTGAACTTACCAAGCCAAACAAAGACTTTCTTGATAAATCAGAGGAATTATTTAAGTATATGTTAGGCCATAAAAATGGAGAGAAGTTTTACTCGAAATTTTTAAATTCTATGCCCATAAATGCGCACAAGTGTTTCCCAAAGCTGACGCCTCATGCTGCCATGCTGTTAACATTGAAATTTGCTGATGTTATGCTTAAAAACTATCTGTCATCAAGCAATTCAGCAAGGGTTTCAAACAAGGAAGAGCCAGCTATAAACCTTTCAAAGATGGAGGGGGATGCACTTACTTATATTAGTGGATCTGTTCTCCAGAATTTGTGCAAAAAGATCAGAAAGTCTAAGGTATGGCATACTACAGAGAGTTGTCAGGTTATGGCACTACTACAGGCATCAAGAGTAAAGGCTGCACAATGCCAAGATAGCCTCTTGACAGAGTTGGACCGTGGCAACCTGTGGTTTCCATGGTTTCCATGGTTTCCATGGTTTCCCACCGAAGAGGCAAGGGAGATATTTTTACATGCTTAAAAACAATTTCGAAAAACTAAAAAGTGCCAAGGGTCTAAGGGAATAGACTGTGAAGCCTTGGTTTCTCAGACTATGTCACAAGAGGTACTATCATTACTGGCACAAATTTATGATAAAGTAGAAGTTCCTATTCCCAAGCACATTGCTAAGGATACATTAGTTCACATGTTGAAATTATTTTTCAACATTCGTTCACATCCCTATGCTAAGGATCTTGTTCAGAAAAGGAAATTAGCAGGTAAATTAGCAAAGCAAAAAAGCTTGCGTAAAGGCTTGAAACCTACTTGAGCCAAGTGTGTGGAGAAGAGGCTCCAATTGTGTGCTATGTACCTGTCCTGTACTCTGAGTTGATAATGTACCATTGTCTATTTAACACAACTATATAGACCATAAGATCAGGCATGTTACTACTTGTAATGAATTAGGTTCACTGGATTGACTATCTAACCTTCCTTCAATATATGTACCCTAATTTGCCAATGGGATGGTATATGTACATTTTTATTTAGTATATGCACAGTAATGTACAGTAATGATATTATTTGCTGTGTTCTAGAAAAGATTGTTAAGGTACATTTTTAATTGTGTATAATGCCCTTATACAGTAAGCTGTAGAAATCATAGGAAATAGTGGAGGGCAATACAGATTATAAGCTACTACTGATCTTAAGCTTATTATACTATTAAGCTTAAGCAACACTAACATACCAGTGTTCATTGAAAGTCATTTTGCACAAGTGGGGGTGTGGGTGGCCTTACCTAACTTATTGAGACATTGCATTGTCAAGTGCAAAAGTAACCCTTAAATCTGAATTCTGTACGAGACATGTCAACTTTTACCATAAGAGTTCGTTAGTACTCCAGATACTAAGTTGTAGCATGCATGCAATTGTGAGATGGTTGAGTTACGCTTGTTGAACGGAAGTTGCCAACGTACTCTTAACCTCTCACGAAGAGAACTAGGA
>JAAAKL020018815.1:0-10081 GCA_010016065.2 Carybdea cf. marsupialis auct. non (Linnaeus, 1758)
GCTAGATTTCGCTAGTTTTCGCTAATTATCGTTAGTTTTCGTTGACACGATTTCGTTAGTTATCGTTAGTTATCGCTAATTATCGCCTAGTGGGAACCGCGCTTTAAGCTGTCTCTTCGGAGATGTATCAATCAAAGTCAGGTGCTCAACCAAGACATCAACATCAACATCAACAAGGACAAGGATAAGGACAACGACAACGACAACGACAAGCCTTATCCCGCAGTGGGAACCAGGCTTAATGTCTGCTTAGCGTATGATATTCGATGATAGGCCCCTGGGCTGTAGAGCAAGAAATGGGAATTCGTCAGTAGAATCGTTTAAATAATCGAATAGAATCATTCAAATATTCGAATAGAACTTATCGAACGAACTTATCTTAACATCTCGTGAAAGCAACATCGAAACAAGGAGCACATGGTAAACGTTTGTGGCATCCTACATTGGTTTTGCAGGACAGCTTGTTCTTTTCGTGTTATACAAATGATCTCTACCAGTATTTTTAATATTTCTCAGTATCGTACTTGTTTAAAACAACGTTTTCGTCATGTTATGTTTCCCGTATAAATTAAACACGCGTATCCTAAGCTACAATTGGCTTTCAGTCATGAAGTGATGTCACAAGGATGACGATGATATTAAGGATGTCTTTTATTGAACGCCCGGGAAATTCCGTCGTGTCATCATTCCTGTGTTACCCCATTTCTCAAGAAAATAGATGTTTTAAGGGTTGGATACTAACAAAGGACGGGTGCTTTCGCTTAGCAAACACACCGGAGACATCATTGTCAACAAACCCAGCGACGGTATTGAATTCGTGATTTGTTAAAGGTGGGAGACTTGCTGGTCGGGCTATCTTTTCTTCACCCGCCTATCAGCATCTTATCCTTAATGGAAAGCAAGATGTTTTATAACAACGTGACAGGAGGTTAAGACAATATTGGGAGTTAAGGCTATCGCAACGGTGGCTGATCACCTACACAATGAAATAGAAATAAATCGCATTTCCATCATGTGTTCAGAGCATAACATCGATGTTGTAAACACAGAATTTCGCGCCCAAAAGCTTAACGACGATGGAGCGTATGTTTACGTCCGGTACCAAACTGTGTACAATTAAACCTGAGTCATTACTCACAGATACTTCGTAAATCATAGTCAGTATTGCATCCTTTTCTTTCTTTTACTTATCTCATTTTGTGTACTTGATTTTAATGGTTCTGGACGTATTATGACCCATCCTTTCCTGTGATAACAATCAGTTGCTGGGGCACCAATTGACATTCAAAGTACAGAAATAGATACTCTTTCAGCTCAGGAAAAACGAAAAAATAATACAATTAAGAACATGAGATAGTAGAAAATGTACCTAAAAGAAAAAAGCAGTAATTTAAAGTCTTACAGATAGCATACAGGATGTGAAAGGAGAAAAAAGTTTGTTTTTTTCTTTAAGTTTGAGATTTCATATCACGATTTTTGGTGGTGAAACATTTAAATTCAATAACCGTTGAAAAATTCGAATGTAGTGTTCACCTTTTATAAATTTATTTTAAACATCTTCTTGTAATATTGGAAATATTTTTGCAAAAAGATGTTATTTTGTAGGAGTGGAATCACAGTTTAAGAAGTACCTGATTTCTTTTCCTTTGTACGTCAGGATTTGGGGGTTGTATATTTTAGCTTTTTATGCACCATAAGTCTTTAGATTTAAAAATTGTGAAAATAGCTTGTGTATTGTACTTGAGTTTGTCTTGGGTTTCCGGCCATACTTGCTCACTATGCATTCCCGAGGTGAAGGGATACTTTGACTAACATGCACCCAGCTTTACCTCATTTTGCAAGCCTGATTAATTCTATGAGCCTTCGTCTGATATGAAGCGGTTCTACAGAAGGACATTAGCAGCGAGTTCTTGAAGCCCCTTATGTATACAAAGTCCAATTTACCTGATTCCAGTTAAGGGCTCTCTACCAAGAAATGTGGATTTGCGATTACATGAGCAACGTCATTTAAAACTGTCCGTTTTATGCAGTTTCAAGGTCCACTTTATCTGTATGAAAGTATTGTTGCCCACACACGATGTATTTTTTTAAAAAAACGGACTTAGAAGCTTCGTATTATCCAACCTCTTCAGACCAGACGAAGTATCTGCCATTTTTTCTTTCTTCTCGTACATCTGCAGGTTAAAATTATTTTTGCAGCTTGCGTACAGTGTTAACAATGGTATTTCTTATTGGCAGTATCTTTAAGTGGGAAATTGGACCGTTTACGCACGAACGGCCAAGTATCAGTGATTCTCAAATTGCGAAGTAGATAGCTTGTTTAAAAATGGTTTATATCTATTAAGGAAGAAGAGACAATGTTCCCAAATTGCACTTGATGTACACAGTGGCGTAAAAGCAGGGCAAGTTGACGTCGTCAAATTGAGCTTCTTCTGGTTAAAGGAGAATCCCCCGTTCTGGTCAATACCTGATAAGTATCAAACGATGATACCATTCCTATCTGACGACAGTCCTACGACAACGTAGAGTAGTTTCACTTTAATGGAGAAATGGGTCCACTTAAGCTAGATAGCGGAGGTTCTTCTGATAGGTGTATTTTATAATGCCCGTGCCTAATCAGAGGAGATAATCAGGCATTCACACAACAGGATCCACATCACGGCATAACGATTTGATCTCATTCTCAATTAAGTGGTGATGGAAATGTTGCCTACGGAGCCAAAGAGAAACAAGCACTCTCATGATTTTATTAGTTTATGCTCTAGCTAATTAACTATTCATGGTTATTCGCACTGATAAAAAATTACTCCATAACCTCACTGTTAATTACTTTGTAAGCTTTACTAAGGATTCGTTCAGCGGGGGGGTAGCGGAAGCTATGTATGGATAAACAACGTCAGGACATCCTAAATATGGAAAAACTTGATGGGCCTACCATTTTACTATAAAAGCCGGCCACATCTCAAGAGAAATTCAGTTCTGGTCTATCGCCCTTAAGAGACAGATTAAAGTCAAGACAGCAGCATTTTGCAGAATTCGGTAAGTAAAAAGACTTAGATCTATTGACTATCAAATCTTAAACAATTAAATCATGTCAGGTTAGGCCGATATATGAAAATTGAGGAAGTATGCTAGTTTTAATATGTTTATATCTGCATTGACCGTAAACAATGATTTTTCATCTGCAGTAAAAGAACGATTGTTTGGAAAGAGGCGAAACATGGTTCCTCATCAGAGCCATGATTCCTTTTAGCTTTTGCATTGCTACTAAGAAAATTTCTCGAGTAGTTAAAGGTACTTAATGAGAGAGAATATTACCTAATTATTATAGGCCTACGTTGCTATAAAGTTATTGAATATATTTGGACTGTCTTTGGGATATCAATTGGCTGTATATTGGACTACCGTTTTGTTAATCATCTATCATGGTTATGTCTTCCTGTTCAGATTTTCTGACGATAGAATTTAACCATTTAAAATCTCCCGGTCAATAAAAGTCAATCTAAGTCAATGAATAAAATAGAAATATTAATTGAGATTGACGTCCAGTATTCTAAAGATTAATAAAAAAGGTTTAAACCGATGTTAGTAATAATAACTGTAATCAGAGATAGAGCCTTTACACAGAGCAAGTCAATCGAGCTAGGATGTCCTGACAATCATTTTCAGAAAATTTAACCACACAATGTCAGCAGGTAATATTTCTGCACAGTTGCCAGATATGTGTCATTTATTAATAACGTGATTTTAGAAGAAAAGTACCGATTTGAAATAATCATAAACAGAGTTGTTCACTTTGGCTTCATTAGAATAACATGGACTTTTCTTTCTCCGTAAAATAATACTTAGTATCAGACCTGAAAAACTGGATCTCGCATGAAAACGTCCCAAAGATAGTCATGATTTTCTATTGCTGCTACCTTATTAGTTAGTGTATAGATATTCACGGCCTTTTCTATTCTACCTGATCTCCAATTTGTCGCTGTTTAACATCGAATCTTTCATTAAAATAGGTGAGCACTTGTATCTATTATTAATGTACATTGATAGAGGCCAATGTAACATGTCACTTACTTTTTGTAATGGATTTTTTAATTGTGAAGTTAAGAAGGAAAGCATAAGAAACTCCAATTTCAGAGATAACTAAGTGCATAGCGCGATTTGATCAAAGCAGTAGAGATCGGGCACTTCCGAAATCGACGTTCCGTAGTTCGTTTGCAACAGTGTGTGGTAGTTCCTTCTCTTAAGACAGAAGTTCATTTAGCGGTATTTAGTTTGACTTATTGATTACGGTGAAGCTGGCGAGTGGAAGCGGCGTTTGGAAAAAGTTCAGAGCTACAAATCCAAGAATACCTCAGGAGATTTTAACTGGGTAGCAAGAAGTTAGAAATGTCAGGGAATTCAGTGTAGCATTAAAAAATGTGAAATTTTATTCACTTCGATTCAAAATGAAAGTTATTTTCAATTTTTAAAAATATACAATTGAGTGATATCGTGTCTGTATTCTAGCGGATGAGCGGCACAGGAGACTGTAGTATACAAAGTATATTGAAATGCTAGGGAGTTTAAAGATAGAAAACACTGCATGAACCGTATATATTTTTAGCATCAGGAGTCAGAAATGTTACGTTTGATATTGCGTCATGTTTAAGATTGAAACAATTGACAGATGAGAAATGTTTCGAGAAGGTTATCTGCTGGCATGTTGAATAACCTTGGCATCAGAAGGCAGTACAATTTAAATAGATAGTTTGAAACACATAGTATTGCATGAGTTTACTATCTAGTAGATGGAAAATGATGTTTTGGACGCATTTAAGAAGGCTCTGAGAGTTGAATCATTAACCTGAGAAAACGTTTGCGTTACTACCTTCTTTATAAGTCGGATCGTGTTTCTAATTTACGAAGAAGCTTCACACAATGCCATGCTATGTTAACAGAACGGTGACAGGCTCAAGGTTGTTTACTAGTTAAATATATGCTTCTCGTCAAGGTACAGTCAAGAATATACGAGGTCTCCTCATAAAACACTGTAGGCATTTGACATCAGATTAACTGCTCACTCTACTTCATGTTACGGATTGAGTGCTTATTATTCGGTCATTCAGTCTGATTTGTTACTGTAGGATTGTTCATCTAATTCTCCTAAATCCGAAAGAAATCATTTGCCTTCCTAGTCAACATGTTGATTATCGCAGGTTAAAAACTAAAGGCGATTGAATGGTACCGTTTCAAGGTAATAAAGAAGCACACCATTTTTGCTCTGATATTAGTCGGCCAGCACTTTGTTTTTTAAGCGGGTCAATAATTGAGTCAGAACTTGTATTTTGCGGAACGCATTCCTCTGTATATTTGTTTGTGGCCGCAGAAATGTAACCGAGGTTTGCGTCATATAAACTGTTGATCTATAATAGCAATGGACTAACAGTTAAAATATATTCGGTAGACTTAAAACGCCCTGGTTTATGAATACTTAGCTGTCAAGAGGGCATCCGATCTTCAAAAGGTGAATCATACCGTCCCACATAGGGTGGTGCTACAAAATCGGCATTTGACTCTCTACATTGCACGTTTCGGCATGAATCATAAACGATGACCCTCAAATAATACAGTCGTATATACGGACAGCATTTCATATACTAGAGACTGAATTTTTTAGAGGATTAACAGAAATAAGCTAAAATTTCAGATTCCATTCCAATGTTGTCGATTGGTTTTGAGCCTTTGTGTAAGAAAGAATAAAGCCAATCTCTTGAAAAATTTCTTGCCAAAACACTACATCCATTGAGATGGCATCAATCAGATAATGTTTAGGTATTTGTTTGTTGCATGATGTTTTTAGGTTTGTACAATAAGTTGAATTTCTGCTATTATTGAACACAACGTTCATGCTTTATAGAATTGTAAATGAAACTTTTTTTTAGTAGTTCAACTTCCTTCTACTTCACTTCATCTTTAGGATTGCATGTCTTTGATGTATTAATTCCTTTGTGTTACATATTCATTCTTTTTTTTTTAAGTACGTCTTCTATGATGAATATTGTGTATTCAACGCGTGAAACAATTCATCTTCAAAAATGGCGTAGTCTGTAAAAATAACTGGTTCCTCGTGTGTGATGTGGCTAAGGTTTATTTGTTAACAGTAAGCAATTAGCTATGATAAGTGTCCGGCATAAAATAAACATAATGAGCATTAAAAGAACAGCTTTCAAGTTGCGAGGAATAGGTGTGTAAATGCTTCCGGTTGCCTAACTAAAGAGATTATTATGCTGGCAGAAAAGAAACCGCGACCTACCCGACCACTCATAAACAACTAAAGCAGCTTGGGGTACGTGGTGGAAACAGTGTCGCGAGATTGGTCGACAAATCGCAAATAGGGTGATTTTTATAATCGAAGGGATGATCCAAAATTCATTGTATTCGTCTCGGTATTGTTGATGTTTGTGGGAGAAATAAGAAAAATTTAAGCTTGACTTCGAGCCCAAATTTGACCATTGGGTAACCCTTGCGCAAAATTTGGGTGATCGACCACATAAGCAACTAAGCAACACCGGGTGGATATGAGATGTTCAGGTGTGTCCGCCAACAACTCCCTTCTCAAAAATGGTTTGTAAATTGGCCTTTTACAGAGAGAATGTCACGAAACGCACTGGACTGATCTGTAAGGTTGAGGCAGCCTGTATATTTCTGCAGTTTTTGCTTCCAATGTGACTGTTTCTTACATAAAAAGTGCTTATCATCTAATATCTAAAAACGACTCTTTTATGTCAAAAGGGGGTAACTACAGCATAAAGCATCTGACAATTACGAATTACGTCTGTTTGAAAATAGAATGTTATACTTTTCAACTCGTTTGAACCATGTCGAGTGCACGCAATCTAATCAAGGAGTTTAACATGAGCTTAATCAAGACACAAGGCAAATCTTGTTGAACTATGACATGTAGCTTGTGGGAGGTAAATGTCTTAACTGAACATATTTGAAATAGTGTCTCACGATACTCAGATTATTCGGTTTTCATGTTAGATTATATCCTTTCTAACTACTAAGGGTGGTATAAGTGGACGGTATAGAGGAACTGAGGCCGTCTTTGAAGTTTGAGGGGATGAAAATTAACGTTTACCGTTTCTTCTTTAAAAGGTCGAAATTATACAGGCTCTGAATCTGTACTTAACATCCAAGGCTTCCATGCCTATCCTAACTGTGCACTTTCGGCTTATTTATCGAGATCTTCCTCTCGATAAGGATCTTACCGCACCTTTCCTGCCCATTCAACTCATTGGCTGATTTCCACAGTTCAGTTTTGTTGTGAAAAATAACATGCGACAGGTGGGCTACGTCAATTTGCACGATATCGCATTTTTAACTGCCTATTTTCTGCAAGCTGAAATTGTGAGGTAATGTCAGATGAAAATGCTGTTGAAGCTCTGGCCAACAAATTTCTCTATCTTTTGTAAAACCAAGTAATCATTCCAAATTATAACAGCTGAGTTTCTGTATAGACCATCTTTAATATTAATTATTTAATAGTGTAACAGGGCACCGAGGGATAGACTTAAAATTGATTCTTGCAACGCCGGATTTAACTCGCGCCAATTCAGTCTCATCAAAAATTTCCACAAGAAAATATTACTTTAAATTTGCTTTGAAATCCCCAGCAGGAGTTTGTTTGTAGACAAAGTCGTCGGCTATTTGTAGCTTATAGACACAAAAGTTTTGCCATGTCTGTGTAACCTTCAATTGTCGACTTTCAAAAACTACCTTACTATAGGATTTGGCTGCTGTTCCAACACGTGCTTCTTCCAACAATATAGCAATAACATTTCATCTTACAAAAAACATTGTATGACGTCAACACTTGATTCTATTTTGAAGATATCAATTTATGCCTATCAGAAACGATTTCATTCCACAATATCCATGTTTTGGTGTTCAAAGATTATATTATAGCAAGATAAATAAGTCAGACATGAAAAAATGATTCTGTAAATGCTTTCCATGTCCATATTCGTGAATAGTTCAGCACTGATTTTCATCCGGTGTTAAAGAATAGTGTAGTTACTACTTACTTGCTAGTGATTGGCTTTTGGAAAGGGTCCACCCAATTAAACTTACTTGGCAGATGTTGGCTGACTGTACCTCATCACGAATTGGTGCAGTTGATTAATAATGCCATTAACCTTAGTAATAGCTGATTTAAGCTCTGATTTGGCATTGATTAAACATTGCAGAACAGTGTATTTCATTAGAAACTAGTTGCCAGATTATTTTGCACAGATTCCTCCTTCTAGGTACCTTTTATGTTGCGAACCTTAGATTGCTCCGATTTCATTCCGGTCTTATATCAAGTTGTGGAAGGCACTGTAGGCTTTGCTTATCTTCCATAGGAAGGAGACTTTTGCTCGTTTTACAGAATGTTAAGGAAATGGTCCGGTTTTTGCAGTTTGGTAGAAAGCAGGCCAAATTATTTAATTTTTTTAATAATAATTTGCGTTGATTTTAGAAACTTTCCCTGCTGTAGGAAAAATCCGCCCTAAGCGACAGCCTAGACCAGCCATCATTACTAGAAATAATTGCAATAACAAATTCTATTCCTCGGAATTAAAATGCTTCGATAATATATCACTAGGTAAAAAGTTCGTATCCCCTGAATAATAAAAATCATTGCAATTTTCATGTAAGTTTAATTTGCCCCCTCGTCCCCGCTACTTTCCAAACCGGTCAGGCGTGTCATATACCACGCTAGGCCGTTTACTACCTTAAAAATGCCGATAATCTTCTGAACCTTTTGCATTCTATGGACATGCTAATGATGGTCGCCGCCAAGAGGCTTGATTCTTTTTACGGCAGCAGTTAAAATGACTATCGTACTATCGTACTTGATTGCATTGCACTCGGATGCCGATACTATTGTATGCAGGAGTAGGAGGATAATTGAGGCCTGCGTAAACATGCATGTTATCCTAAACATTGAATAAACGTAGCTTGAGTTAATGAATAAACGGATAAGAGATACTGATAAAGGTCAAGGTTAGCAAAGGTCATGTCAGGCATCTGTCTTGGTGCAGATGTACTGATTTGGACGATTCAGATATCTATACGTATGCATGCCATTGGTCTTGCTTTGAAAATAGTATTCCTATCCAGTGATTGTTACTGTCTTTAAATGTGCTTATTACTGGAAATTGCACTCATACATACCCTTTGATTGAGCAACTAAAAAACAGTTACGAGATTGAGCTGTAGGATAATCAACAGACTGAACTCTGTCCTTTTATTGATACAAACGTCTATGCGTTAAGGAACAAAAAAAACACAACATGCGATGAAAAGAAATTGGTGAAAATCAGTTGCAGGTTAACCATGCTACACGGGAAAAGGACCATAAATTTATGACTCAGACAAAATTTGCCGATTTACAAACTCCTTGGCGTTAATATGTACAGTGTAATCTATTATTCACGATTGACGTATCATCTTCCCTGCCCCGTGTGCATTGTGGGTATAGTCAAGTTCATAGATCACACCTCACGTCCTACTCTTTAACGACGTCGCTTCGGTTTAATGGGGCAATTTACGAAACTTGTACTAACTACTATTGACAATTGTTGCCCAAATATAAGTAAAGATTAGTTCCAAACAAACCCAATTTTTTGATTTGTGAAATAAAATGCAAAACTTCACGTACGTTTGTTTAAATTTACATTTTGAAGCTACTATTCTTAAGTTATTTTTGAAGCTAATTCTTTTGAGCTAAATTAGGATTTAGTGTAAGTGCCCTTTTGAACACACCATCGTGTCAGATTAGTAATTGTTATCGTACTTCATGAATGATGGATTCTCCGTCGATACGACGTAAGAGCTCAACTGTTCGATCAGCTGAGCAACCTACTCTGTAAATTAGAGTGAAAGTAGCCGAGTAGACCAGTCATTTTTACTCTTGACGTGTTCTTCAAGCATCTTCAGTGTGACACATCGAACCCGAGTCGGTGTTTTCAACGCAAGTTTTTAGACCACACAGCCACACGCCCCAAAATTCATGAATACGGATACTCTCTTGCAACCCATAAAATAGGCAGAT
>JAAAKL020018816.1:0-10080 GCA_010016065.2 Carybdea cf. marsupialis auct. non (Linnaeus, 1758)
GCACGAGGATAAGCTCTAACCCAGCGCTGACATTTCTGTCGATTTCTGCCTGGCTTGGGAAAAGCCATGAAAAAAACCCCTTCTTTCATTTCATCCCGATCAAAATGTCTTCAGTAACTGACACACTTACCGTAGCAGTAGTGCTTGTTGACCATGGCTATGAAACTTGGAATCTTAAAGAATATTCAACACACAAGAAGATAACACGACTGACGCTGCGCACGATTGCTTTGTTTTGAAGTCAATTCTTGCCCGGTGTTTCAGATCTCGAGTGATGTAAAATCTATTTTGAGAAACAAAGGCTTAAATGGGTCTTAAATGGGTTTGTGCTATTGCATATTATCAAAAAACCTGCTATGATAATAAGATCATGCTTACAGCAATAAAATGTTATAAAATAATCCAGTACTTAGAACATATTTTCGTTAACGTACATAAGGGTTTTTTTCGTGTGTATGTCCTCCTGATCTTTTTGTCAGCCCCGTTAGACCATTGCGCTAAAATTTTGCTTTATAGTAGACTCCACATATATTAGGGGTCACCATGATCCTTAGCTCTACCACCATGAGGCAGGCAGATCTCTCGTAACAAGGTAAGGAATATGGTCTCCCCTGAAGCTCTTCAACGAGAGGTCTCATTTAAATTTACCTTTGCTATCATTTTAAAACTTAAGTTGAAACATACTGTCGTACTTTGTGAGAAAAAAATCAATTCTGCAGGAATATGGTCTTTCCTGAAGTTTTTTAATAAGAGGCATAATTAAAATTGAAATTTAAATACAGCGAGAGTAAAGCAATACCTACTTTAATATCTTAAGTGCGATACTATTTGATGCAAGCCATGCAATGATACCGTAATTTGATTCTTCATTACTAACAGTTTTATTAAAAAATCCATATTATTTTTAAAGTGACTACCAAGATTGATCAACGTTAATCTCTTAACATAAAGCTTTGCTACGGTCTTCACGTGGTATGGAATGATCGTGATAGCAAAAATGACGAAAGCATAAAATTTGCTTCTTTTATTTCTGTGGCCATTATGTTAAAGGAAAAACTCCTTGTCAGCTAAGCTGAACTGGCAAAGGTACATGTGACTTTCAAAATACCTTAAAATGCTTGAAATATCAAGAAGATGCTTGTAGCATATTGCATCATACACTGGTTACCTTACTTTATCATTCTTAATGCCTACCAGGACGCATTATCCAACATCCCTATTTCTATTTCAGTTTTGTTTATCTGCTACTTGTTGTTCTCATTCCTCTGAATATTGTGTAGTCATTACTATCATCTACTCCTATCATCCAAGATCCCTATTTTTATTTCTGTTTTGTTGATCTTCTACTTGTTGTTCTCATTCCTCTGAATATTGTGTAGTCATTACTATCATCTACTCCTATCATTATTAAAGGTTCTGACCAGGAAATGGTGGAGTACACATTTAAAAGTCCACACCCTGAGGAGGATTTGGAGCAAGATAAAAATGGAACAGGTATGGGAGATACACTCATTTTCTTTTATTGTTTTTTGATCTAAACAGGTAAGCAAAATATAGTAACATGAAATGGCACGCGAAACACGTTTTAGAGCTTTGTTCGATTTCATTACTCTAGAGGGTCTTCTTTCATTTTTAGACAAGGAGAAGTACTTAAAGCCAAATGTCGTTGTTATGAGTTTATGGGAAAGCGGACTATTTTTTACATGACTGTACCTGGACGTTCTACCTCAACCAATTTCTTCTGTGTCTTCAAGTCTATCAGATTGACTACAGCTTTCCCAAACAAAAGGAGAAATTGGAAAATTTTAGAGACTGCAACCATCAATTTGCATTTTTATGTACAGAGAGAAAGTCGAAGATTATTCGTTGCTTTGGCGAGTCTAATACATGTAACACTTGTAATACCCTAATTGTAATACCACATGCCTTGCAGCATATGTCAGGTTCTTAGGCTTGTAATGAATACTCTGACAGGCATAAGAGAAGTATATCTAGTATAGGCTGATCAGTCAATCAGCACATCAACCATATCAAGAGAACTTCTACGGATATATTCGCTTATAAATTACCAAGTTATAAAAAAATGTCAGGTAAATGGAAATGCAGTCGATCTAACACTACCATTGGAAAAACAAATTGTTAGAATGCTTAAGGTTTACTATATACATAAACTTACAACAGAAAATGAGAGAAGTATCTTTTTAAACATCACTGAAGAAAAATGAAAGATGAAGAATAAAGCATGTTCTTTATTATCTCAAGATATTCGAAACGTTTGTTGTGAAGGTACAGAATGATAAAGCTGCACGAAATAGCAAATTAATGTTGTACTTAAAAGTTTGTCGTCTGACACTCCTCAGAGTACAAAATCGTCAGAAAATTACTTGAAAATGGAATCAACGAAATTATTTAACCAACTGTGTTTAAAAAAATAGCCAATCAGAACTCTGACTTCCAGATTGGTGTTGTTTTGACCAATCAGTGCCCGTGAAGCTGAGCGGTCAACCGAAAAGGCCAAAGGAGAAGATAAATTCTTTTTGTCTACAAAGCAACGGTTTCCTTGCTTTGATGTGAACCGATTCTAGGACGGCCAAGTGAAAAGTAGATTTAACTTTACCAATTACGCGGAAGTGGTCGTCCACAGTCTTGGTTTTCAAGAAAGTGCTGCCCTATGGCAGAGTCACACTGTTTAGTGGTGTTTTTGGATTTTGAAACCCGAGGTAGTTGTTTCCTTGTAGGAGCTGATGCTTGGTTAATACAAGAGGGTATATGCTCCTTAATTCTGTTAACTAACCTCAAAAGTCGTACGGCCGACATAGCCAGCCTCACACTGGCACGAAAAAAGCGTTTAAATTCAAAATGAATTCGCTATTTTGTGTAGTTTTATCTCAAAATAAGATGACTGGAATCTCCCTCTTTAAATAACAAAGCAACTTCTATTCGTTGTTGCGGCAATTCTAGTCATCATCATTTAGTTGGATTCTTTAAAGGGTCGAATGACACAACCACTTGCCATCTTTATTTGTCATAAGCTTTCCTGACTTTGTCAGCATAAATGAATCCTGTCCAAGCCTAGATGCTGCAAAGTCATGAAATCCTTGGTCTCCCCCTTGCTCTCTTCCGCTGATGTATCTCAAGCAGCCTACGATGAATATGTTCTCTCCTGGTGATATATTCCAACTTTCTTTTATGAGTTGCCTTTACTAACTGCTTTTCCAATGTTCATTTTCTTGAGCATCTCTTCGTTTGTAACTTTTCCTGTCCAGAATAAGCCGAGTATTCTCCGGTGTGTCCATATGTGATTGGCATCTGGACGTGCAGTCATTGTTGGATTAATAATCAAAGTTTAATCATCTGGAGCCGATAGCATTTCGCAATGCGTTCAACAATGAAATGTTATCAAAACCAACATCTACCCTTACCTATACTTACCCTTACCGCTACTGTCTTAGACCTTACTTCATTCCGTACGATATCGCACAAATCTCCACCAACAGCTTCTATCTTGGGCTAGTGTCTTCGCATCTCTTAAAATCTTCCCTTCCTTCTCCAAATCGTTCTCTACAGTGCACCTCCATGTCATTGTTGGCCTCCCTCCCGCTCTCCTCTGACCTCCAGGGATCTATTTTGTTGCCACTTTCATTATCCTTTCTTTGCCCATTCTACGAAAATGCCCCATCCACGTCAATGTTTTCGATGTAACGACACTCTCAATCGTTCCTATTCTAGCTCTTTCTTTCTCAATTCTTCATTTGACACGTGGTCTGTGTATGCTATTGACATAATCTTTCTAATGCACTTGTCTTTTAATTCCAACGTTTCTGAGTCATACAGCAGTACAGATAGAACGGTTGCCTCATAAATTCTCATCTTTAATCTGATTGTCATCTCTTTGCTTTTCCAGTCATTGTTCATTTTGGCAAAAACTCCGCTAGCTTATCCTATTTGAACTCTGATTTCCTCTGAGCTTCCGCCCTCCTTGGTTATGATACTCCCTAAATATGGGAATTTGTCCAGTTCATTGATCTCATTTCCATCCAATGTCATTCCTGGCATACAGTCTGTATTAAAACGCAATCCCATCTTCTTCATGACTGTTTGTGCCTCTTCTGTAGTCCTTTGCAACATACTGTTATTTTGATACAGCAGAGCAATGTCATCAGCTAAATCCAAATCAAAGATTTGTCATGATAGCCATGCCAACACCGCAGCCTTTTATTTCTGCAGTCCTTAATCCGCAGTCAACCACCAACAGGAATAGAAATGGTGATAGAACGTCACCCTGTTTGAAACTATTTCAAAAGTATCCGTGGTACCTTTCTTCATTCTTATGCAACTCTTTTTATTACTGTAGAAAGACTTCATCATTCTTATTATTTTATATCGGATTCTATTTGACCTAGCAATGCTCCACATTACCTCCATGTGTAACTAATCAATGGCCTTGGAGAAATCGACAAAATGGATTATACGCTTTTCCCTGGTATTCTTTGATTATCTCAGTAATCCTCTTCAATGAATGAACAGTATCTATACAAGACCTTCCTCCCCGAAATCTAGACTTCTTGTTCTCTAAGCCTCTTATCAGCCTTTTATTTCATTCGCTCTAGCAGAATGAATGCCAACAATTTTCCTGCAACAGACAACAGAGTCACTCCTCTCCAATTTATACAACCGCTCAGATCTCCCTTTTCAGGTAGACATATCTACTCATGATATCTTTTTTACAATTTTTACTACATTTCTGAACCTTTATCGATCATAATATAATCAATTTATTTGTTATGGCAACGCCTGTGCTTCTCCATGCGTGCAAGTTCTTACGGTAGTGTTGGAACATGGAGTTCAATAGAGAACAATGTATAGTTTTTGTTCTTTGCAGTTCCGTTCCCCTAATCCGTATTGGCGTGTTGTTGGGTAATCTGGTCATTACAATCAATTAAAGTAGACGCAACAAGTAATGTTTATTGTAACAGTTGCAGCAACAATAGCATTACTCACAGGCAAGTATCACTTACTTAACAAAAAAAGAATGCTCGTCATTATGCGGCGATTAGAACCATTTTCATGCTGCAATTATAACGGAAACGAGTAAAATAAAAGTCAAAATATTCAATGGATAAACCAATAATATGGTCCTAACGAAAACATTCTAAAAAATAGAAGAAATTTGTAATTTTAAACCTTTACTTCAAATACTGCCACACTAAAAGCACAGTTTTATGCTTAAGTCAATAATCTCTTCCAAAGGAAGTAAAAAGACTTAAAATGATTGTTTACAAAAACTGAGCTGCTCCAGCTCACTTTCAATTTTCTAGCTTCAAAAGCACGGATTGTGCCGGAAATCCCAAGTGCAAAGTACCAAACCTGATTTAGCAGTCAATCTATACAGGTAACCTGCTAATCAGGGAGAATTGCGTATTAATCAGTAAGAATAAAACACATTGTAAGAAAATATCACAAAATATCAAACTTTCTAGACAGCAATATCTTTATCCTTAGATTGTCTTGGATTTGAACCATGAATTTTTTTAAAAAAGCAACACTAATATATAAGTAACAGGAAATGGTCTGCTAGCCGTCCCACAAAAAGCGCAAAAAATGTGAAACAGAAGAAACATCCTTTCTAAGGTTAACTCTAAACTGTGTACATTTAAAAGAGTAACATTATAGTGTACTGAAGCAATAATAGTAATAATAAATATCTCCTCTTCGTTCATACAAATAGACTTATGTTCTTCAGATCCAAATGTTACTCATGCGTTCTTGCAACGAGTGTTATTCTGCTTCGACCTGAGGCTGCAATCAGAGAAGAAATGAAAAATAACTGTTCTTGTTCAATGGCTAGCAAGTTAAAAGTATTTGTTAATCACTGTTATATGTAACCACTAATCATTAGATACTTTCGCCTCTTCTTTTTGGCCCATCAGTTTTGCATCTCAATATTATATATTACATAATCTCATTGGCACACAAGAAAACATGTTTCTGAGATTAAGTAGCATTTTGTACTTTCATACTGAAAACACGAGTTATTATTCTATTGCCTTTTAAAATGATTCATGATGTGAGGTAAGGATCAGGAATTTGGTAAGGATGCTTATTGTGTTTGGGCATAAAATTATGTTTTGCTACCCTTGTCCTGACAATTGTATCTATTACCATTATCCATACTATTATTATATAAATAATGATCATAAGCACTCTCCTACCGTATCGCTATTATGTTTGTTTCTTGCCCTTGCCAAACCCATACGTAATTGGTAAAATCACCCTTATGGTCATCATCATCATCATCTTCGTCGTTATCATCATCATCATCATCATCATCATCACCGTCATAGTCGTCGTTATCATCATCAAAATCAATATCATAATCATCGTCAGTACCATAACATTGTGTCCTAAATGATGTCAATTTATTTAAGCATTCTTTATCTACCGGGATAAAAATGCATTTAAGCAAGCGGGTTTTACTAGCAGAAAATCCTTCTGTATTATAAAGCAATTTCCCAAATCCATTTCTATCCTTCCTCTTGTATCTCTTCAAAAACTCCTTTACCTCATCCCACAACCTGCTTTTCCATAAGGTCTACCAGGTCACTATTACAAAATTTATGTTTTCATGTTTTATCTATCTAGTTGAAATTCTTCTTCCTTTTATCTCAAAAGTCGAACTGTTTCTTGTTTTGCTTTACCATTTCTACTTTCATTTTTTGTAATCGTTCTCGTATTTCAGCAATTTGTTTAAATTCTCTTCTATGTAAGGGTCCTTGCAGTATGTAAGACCCTTGAATACATAGATATGCTTTTCAAGCAAACGATTCAAGTTAAAATAGGTTCTTCAAGATAGCATCTCATCTTAAGTTTGATTTTCCATAGAACAATAAATTAATAGCATGATGACAAAGATGTAGATAGCAATGTCCTGCCAATTGTGACGGCAGTAATTATATTAGTTAGGGCATTACAGTTATTGAAGAGAATAACTATATACAATAACGACGTTTGACATCTTTGTGACAAATTCAATGCAGAATTGAGTTACAGAAAGGTTTCCAGTAAAGTAGTTAGACAGTGGGAGGGATCGCCAACTGTCATCAACACACTCAATATGTCCCCTTTTTCTTTAGTCTAAGTAACATTGATTTGCTCTCAGACGTTGTGTAGTGCTTGGAAACAGCTATTAGAAATGAGCATGCAAAATAATATATCAGTAGAGCACAAACAAAAAGGAGCGAGGCAAACGTACGAAATGGTTTTCTTCCTCGTTACCAAAACATGAATTGGATGTGTTGATTAGTGTAGCACAGACCATAGTTCTAGCAAGTTAAGTTCATTGAAAAGTTAACAACTCTTAACTAAAGTGCTTCAGGTAGCATCGATATATTCTTTCTCCTAGCTTACTCTTGCTCTCGTTTGTTTTTTCTGTATGAGCATAATGTGACAGCAGACACTCCACAAAGATCAAGGAATATAAGCTTTTAAAAGCTCCTGTATTTACAAAAATATAATTTTACAGTTTCTCTGTATTGAGTTCAGGTACGCAGCCACTACGGACAAGAACAGGGTAAATTCCTGTCCAGTATTCGTACTACCTCTAGTATTTCTTGTTCAAACAAGAAAGTCACTGTCTCACCCTTATGATCGTCAAAGTTTGAATTCCTGAAAGTAGATTTTGCTTTCTAAAGCATATTTTGCCCCAAAACCGAATATTTTCCTCCAATACCAAAGCCCTAGTTGCGCATCTCATTTAGCTTCTGTTTGTCTTTATGCACCTTTGAACCCTCACATAGTTCTATACTACAGTATTGTAGAGTTGTTTTAAATGCTGCGAGGCGGCATTTCTTAAAATGATGCATGGCAAATGGCATATATATTGACCCAATATGAAATCAATACTTGTATGCCTGAAGGCACTTGCGAATGCTAGATCCTTTATAGTCTGATGATGCTTTTTTGCCCTGTAAATATCTCAGACAGGACATTGGGCAATGCCCACATACATAGGACGTTTATGGGGGCATAGATCACTTTAAGGGTCGATGCATTTTATGACGTCACTAATCAAGTAATCGAAACCCAGGCCCTATGGAATATAGAACAACTGTTGTATCCATGGAAGACTATGGCTTTACCATTTGCTCCGCTGAACAAAAGTACCTGATAGGACCCGATTCCATTTGCTTCTACGTAGATTGAAATGTCTTTGATTGAAAAGGGAAATATGATATGATGAATATCCCCTTAAAGTTCAAATAATCCATACGTCTACAGCATTTTTGCTATTCTCAATGGTCAGAGTCATTATCTTTTCAATAAGAACTATAGGAAATACTTATTAGCTTAGCATGAATCTACTTTTTAAGACGTCTTCGGAAATCTTTAAGTATTGAGAAATATTATGATTCCATAACTTACGCAACCATTGCACTGATCTTGTTGAAATGTGATAACGTAAGAAAGTCATAATTATTGGGATCACCAAAAAGACTTGATGATGCAAATGTAGAGTTCATCTCTACATATTTCGTTAAACTTAGCAGTTGCTCATTATATGTAATACAAGAGTTGTAGCTTTATTTATTGTAGGAATAAAAAGAGAATCCCTTTTCATGTCTCCTATGTTACCTATATGTAAGGCAATATGACGGGTGCGTTTCCTTCTTAAAGCACAGTCTAGATCAGTACTCAACCCTATGAATATTTACATCCTGTCCCACTGACGACGGTGAATATCTTAATCACCTATCCACCCTATTGGTAGCACAGGTCGACGTTATTGATGGTGGTTCAAAAGTGTTATCACTCTACTCTTGAGATCTGTTTAGCTAACATATTCACAATTAAATATTGTGTTTAAATTATTTGTTTAAAAAGCATTTGAAGAACATCAACATGTGCTGTACATTTAGCAGTGAAGCATCCAATCGGATACAGGCTAACCTCTTTGAATTGTTTCATTGCCTATAGCGGTTTAGGAGATGCGCTTTATCAATAAATGCGACTTGATTAGCAAACTTTTTGTGAATTGACTAGTCGTATGCCGTAATTAATTGATTAGTCGAAAATCGTTAAGTAATCCATCCTTTCAGTAAGCCTTGACCACTTCAGGTTCGTCTAAAACGTAAGCCCCTTTAAAAAGCTCTGATGGAGGAGAAATCAAAATTCAGCACAGTACAACATTTCGTTCTAAGTGGGGAAAACCCGTTTGTATGTTAAAGACCTTCGTATTGTTTTGTTGTTAAAATCTTAGTTTTTAGCTTGCTATTTTCAGCGCTACATGGGCGTGGGTAGGAAATTGTGTTAGAGAAAATAGTTTGAGATGACATTTGGCATGTTACCAATTATGTAAGCCTCTTCTGCGAGATGAACGTATTGACAAATAATCCCCCACCTCTCATTGGCTGTATTCAGTTTTACGGTAGAGCATGTGACTTTCTGTGCATTGAACTCATTCAGAGGAAAGGTTTATTGGCGTATATCTCCCACCTTACACGATTTTCCGCCTACTCATTTTTTTCAATGATATGCAGATCTAGATCGTTAAAATTAAGAGGACCTTAACCATGTGTCATACTGAGTCGTTTCTAAAACCATTGATGTTGTGGTCATTACCATTTCACAAAGCTACCATGAATGGGGAATAGAAACACGAACTTAAACTAAAACCAGAAAATAGATGGCAGAAAACGCAGTATCTATAATGAGTGCTCAGAACTAGCAAATGATATACTGAAAATCTGCAGGAACGTTTTCAGGAACACTATCCTTAAATCACTCAAAATAGTCAATGTTTTTTGACGATTATATAAGTTTTCTACTTTTTATCGACTGAACTTTTCAATGTAAATAGCTGCTACGCCTAGGAAGGAAGGATTCCATTTTACGGGAGAAGAAGATCGGTTCCATTGTTCTTTTATACAACCTCAAATCTCGGTCACGAAGCTGAGGGGGGCGGGGGAGCGGCGCCCCTCCTGAGAGAAATTTCTATCATTTACCGCCCCCCCCCCCCCCCCCCCCCCCCCCCACCCCATCACCCCCCCCCCCAAACAACAGACCAAAGAGAAGTGAAATGAT